>JABRWK010000016.1:1209942-1235186 GCA_013372445.1 Hypothenemus hampei | reverse complement strand
ATAATTGCAGACGCAGCTATAATGTAACATTACATTGGTACCAAACCGTAGTTAAGTGTTTTATTAAAAAAATTTTTTAATTCAAATTTATTAACAATAACAAACCCAACATTTTAAAATGGTCATTACACTTACCAGATTTAAGTTCTATTGAAACTTTGCAAAAACTACTTAACATTAATATTTTTCTATTTCAAAATAATTAGAAATTGTTAACAATTCGACAAAATATTGATGCATACATGTGATAATGGATTATCCATTGTTGTGGTTGGGAATATACAGCTCTTCCATTTGACAGTTGTTAAATACACATATCATTAAAGGTTTTAGTTTAGGGGTTGCTATTTTACATTATGGATCGTTTGACCAGCAAACAACGCTTTAAAATTATAAAAACCATCTATAAAAGTGATGATTCTGTCGTACCCAACTTTCTTCCTTAAAAATGGACTTCGCAACCGTCTTTCTGAATTAACGATTTCTAAGACAGTGAAAAAACTGTCAAGAAATTGAATCTGTTATGAATGCACTAAAATTTCAGTGCAACATCATAATGCACATTCGGCACATTTCTCGGTTGGTGGATATGTAAATAACCAAAATTGCCGAATACAAGATTCCGAAAACCAACGAGTAATTATGAAGAATTGATTGCATACCAGAAATATGAAGTTTGATGTACATTTTGGTGTGGAGGGATCACTGATAATTTTTTATTCAAAAAGATGAAAGAAAAACCGTTATTATCGTAATTCTCAGTCATGATAACTAAATTTTTTGGGCCTAAATTTGAAAATTTTAATTTCGACCATATTTGGTTGCAACATGGTGCAACAACATGAAGAAGGTCTCCGAATGCGTAATTCCAAGATCTGGCGATGTCAAGTGACTTTCAAAATCTTACGACCTAATGCGATTAGCTTTTTCTTTTCGAACTACGCGAAAGATCATGTCTACGTAGACTGAATGTAGATTTTCAAAGTCAACATCCATTGAGTCATAATCGAAATACAGCCGGACGTGTGTGAAAAAGCCATCGAAAATCACCTCAAATGGAACGAGTTCCGTAGGAAATCTAGCGAAGGCCATTTCAATGACATCATCTTCCATGCATAATGCGTAATATCATAATGGAATCAAAATTTTACCGAAATTTGAATTTTAAATGCGTTTTATTTAACTTTACTTTAAAAAGCACTGATTGTATAACCCAATATATTCTGAGGCTACTGTTGAAGAAATCAAACTTTTTATTTGAAATTATTATACATATTTTGTTGCTATGGAAACGCAATTATTTTATTATATTCTATACATATACACACTAGATCTTTTCAATGAATTATTAAATATTAAAACATTGTGCATTGAAGAGAAAAGAAATGGTTTATGTTAAGTTAATTAAGGAAATGGATTTTTTATTTGGAAAGTGGCCATCGTTGTGTAAGTTAAAAATCCATTAATACAAGAAGTTTAGAAATAACTAATTGTACAATTAACATAGATAACGATCCATTGTCCCCTACAGAAGCATATTGTCGTAATTTGTCGTGACAATGTGATTTATTATTAAACTGCAAATTAATATTTAATTCGAACCCTGTTACGTGGTGATACCGCTTTATTCTAAGAAAATATATTGTAAAACAAAGTGTTTAATTAATTTTAATTTTTAGCGGAATTAAAAATTAACTAGAATCCTAGTTCTATGGATATATATGTGCTTTCACGATTTTAATTTTCCTGAAAGTTTTTAATACTTAATCTATGTTTTTTACTTAAAAAGTTTTCGTGTAAAAAATTAAATGTGTCAGTTGTTTTGTAATAAAATGTCAAAGAACATTGCATTCTCGCCATACGTTTCAATGAGTAGAATATCCTATAGTTTCCGACGTTACAATTCTCTCGATAAATCATAGTTTTTCCAAGTTGTAGTCCTACATAGTCGCCGTTTCCTATTTCCAACAATACCGATTTTCTCGGCTGTCATGCATTTTTCTTTCACACTTTTCTTTTTTTTTTTTGCGAGCGTGCCCGTTCGTACTTGCTCACTCACATAAATCAATCCCATTTAAAATCTTTAAATTAAGGAAGTTGGGAAGGAAATGAAACTGAGCGATTGTAAAATTCAATTTCTCAGCTAGATTAATTTTGCGTGATATCGGCAATTATGACGATTTATTTAAAAAAAAGTGCGTCGACGGAAACAAAATGTAATTTATTCGTTCCCGCTTTACCTTTTTCAGTGTAATAAAATTTCACGCTCCGATAAAAAGTCTGTAAAATCTATTTGTTACTTGGAAGACTGTGAAGTCCCATTTTTTTATCCTGACGACATGGAATGGCAAGCGCTTTGATCTTTAATTATTGTTTTCCCAGAGTTTCTAAAGAGATTATATTCACTCATCTTTTGGGGATTTTACAGGTCGTGTAAGGGGATTATTATTAACTTCTTATCTTTCGAGCCATCACGATGTGAATATTAGTGTCGTAACCATTATGTGCATGTCACGGTTTTGCATTTTAATTTAAACAAACATTATTTATTTAATCTGATTATTTAAATGGGTTCACAAATAAATAATTCCATTCAAATGGAGATGATTAGTGTTATTAAATAAATGGGTTTTGAACTAATAAATTGATTGTGTTCTCTATCAATATACTAAAACCACTCGAACAATAAATTAAAACTTTCATAATTTAACAGCGAAATTATTTGAAAACTCGTATTTCATATTAACGATTCGATATCCTACAACTTACGAGGCAGACTCAAAAGAGTTCTTAAAAATAGTTCACAGAACCGATCTAATCCAATAGAAGCTAAAAATCAGCAGTATTTTTCCGCAACACGATCACATATTAAAACATTTCTAGTTTGAATGTATCCACATTGTTTTTATTTATTTGATTATGCTGATTTTTATATATTTGATTCACTAAAAACAAATTAAGTGAGAAAAATCATTGAAAATAATGATGAAAAATGATTTTGGCCGTGTAAGACATGACAAAAGAACTTTTTTTTTATATTCTAGTCTTTCAAACAGATTTTACTTGACCTTGCCCTGTATTACAGTTTCTCACATAGGGACCAATTTTCCTCGATTCTTCGAAATAAAATCTAATTGTCAAAGATAAATATATAAAACGACTATATTTCACCGTCAATTGACATAGATAAACGACGAAAAACCCCAATTGAATGGTTCATACACATAGTAACTCCATATGGTGCTTTTTTCCAGAATAAATATATTTCAGTGCGCCAAAGCTGTAAGCCAGTGGTTTGTAATAGAATGCTGATTCTGACTTACGAAAATAAATAGCAGACCGTCGGGCTTCGTAAGGATTTTCACTTCTGACATTTTCATAAGCCAAACCAGCTATGTAAGCTAAGTGGTCAGCGTGAATGGAGTATTTAAGTACGCCCTATTTGACTTTGTCTTATGACATGAATTATTACTGTCTTGTTTCATTCGTATTATTCTCCAGATTGCCAGGTTGCATTAAAAAATATTAAAAACTTTATGCAAAATATATCAGAAAATTACATTTTCTCTGAACAATTGTTTGACATGAACATATAACGATTTCAGTTTTAAAATTGAAATTTTTCAGTTTCATAGAAATGAATTATTTTAAAATATACGAGGTGTTTGGTGGAAGGTTTGACGAAATTTTTTGTGCTACAGGGGAAGTCATTTGCAACCGATTTATTTGATTTATCTCTATGTATACAAAACTCCACGGTTTTTGAAATGTGATTTTTTTGTGTTTTTTTACAAATTTTCCAAATTTGATCTTTCGACTTTTATAACTTTATTTTTAATAGTTCTATCGACTTTAATTAAGTTTATTCTGTAACATCAATGTATGCTGCTTCTAAAGAAGCCATAAAAACATACATAACAAATAAAATACACAACCACAAAAGAAATGATGTCTGAAAAACCGTGGGGTCTTGTATACAGATAAATTAAATTAAATCGGTTCCAAATAATTTCCTCTGTTACTCAAAAAATTCCGTCAAACTGTCTACCAAACACTCTGTATAAATATTACACGTAACACATTTATATTACGTTTATTTCTTTATCTCAAAAATGAGTGATTAGTTCAAAAAAAAATAAAAATTTAAAATTGAATTAAAATCTGAGTTTCACTTTGAAGAATAAAGTTTTTCTGTTATCTATTTTAAATTATATTCCATATATTGTGCTTCAATTCCCTTATTGGTACTTATAATAGACTTTGTGCTTGAGTTTGTCAATACCTTGATATGTACACAGTATGTCTGAAAAATAACAGAACTTTTTAAATAGAAAAAAAACAATTAGTTATTTTGTCAAAAAGAATTATTTTTACTCAAAATACATCCCTTCCGCATCAATACACCGCTGGGCACGTACAACAAATGCTAGCATATACTTCTTTATGTCATTTTTCGTAATCGCCTAAATGACCCTTGTCACGACTTCTTTGAAGTGTATAACACTAGTGTAAAATGTTCCTTTCATGACTAATTTGAGTTTCAGAAACAAGAAATATTCACAGAAAGATAAATCAGGCGAATATGGAGAATGTTGGAGCACGTAGTCTTGCTTTTCGCCAAAAATTCACGAGCAACTATAGCCATTCCATCGCATTTTTGTGACGAGATGACAAAAGCTATTGTCATTTTAAGCGTCATAACTGTGCATTGAGGAATTCTAATGACCATTTTCTCGTTTTGTAGACGAAATATATAGCTTTCAGGTTGTCAATTGACTTTACAAGTCATATTAGTATTTTTCGCGAAATTTAAAAAGTTCCATTATACTGTGTATTTGCGAATTTAAAAATTATAGTATGGAAATAATACATGTATATGTAGAAGAATAAAAATAAAATTTTGAACAAAAGATCATTCACCAACCTATATTTAGATTAAAACAAAGAAGTAATAATACCAGAAATTATATTTCAGAAAATGCAAATTAAGAAAAATGCGTATTTAATATGACGCTTATTCACAACAATCTAACTTAAAAGTATATGACACACCGTTATTCTTAAAAAGTTTCAATGCACTGAAACTTCCTTTTTCACGTTTTCGGCGCTTAAATCGAATTTTAATTCTTTATTAATTGCCCGTTTTTTAGCGAAACATACTATATTCCACTCGCTTTAGGTAATATAAAAATACTAAAATACCATAAACAGTATAGGACACACCGATTATGCTAAAAAAAAATCCATTTAGAAAATCGTTTGATATTTTCTATATAAAGCCTAAATGTTCAATTTTCTAGAGTGCTTTTTCACAAAGCTCACCGCCGAAACTAGAATCTTCAGCGAGAGTATTTGTATGCTACTTAATTTATTCAAATATTCATAGGAAATATTCAAGTAATTCAAAAGGCATCCATAAATTAATTAAGGCCTTTTAAAAAAGAATAAACAGCCATATTATTTGGCTACGACGCTGCCATAATATGTAGGTTTGAAGTGTATGATTATAGGGTGTGATATTGCAGGAAAAGTTCATTAAAAATTTATAGCGTTCTTTCCCTACAGGTTAGGAACGAGTTCTAAACAGAAGTTGGAAATTTCTAGTTTAAAGCTTGTGATCAATCTCGAGTATTGACAGCGGTTGAAAACTAGAGCGAGTGTATTTTATATTAAATTGTCGAGGTAGGATATTACCCAGTAATTTATAATAAATCAACCTCCTCGATTTGTGTCGTTTGCGAGACTGCGAAAATTATTTACGGAGGTAGTTGATTAATCAAGTGTTAAAGTGGAATGAGAAAAAAAAGAAAGCCGTTTTGGGGCAAAAAGTTAAAGTCGTCTTTTATTTATTGTCGAAAAAGTTTTATGTGAACGCCGTGACCCAAAAAGAAATTCGTACGAAGCGAAGCCAGCGTGCAGTTTCAGCTAGGAAGAGCCAATTGTGTATTGTTGCAATTTGTGGTTTCTTGAAAACTACCTCTGATACCCGCTCCTTAATAAAATACTGAAATAGAGCAAATTCTACATTTTGATATGTACCAACTTTCAGTTCATGATGTTATCAATAAATGAAGAGAACATCGAGACACTAGATAAAAATCTACCGTATTTTTATCAGCTTTCACCACACATGGTGTATTTCTTTTTTGAAAATCACTGTCAAGATAAAGATATTGCGTCAATAATTAATTACTCTAGCTATTACAGAGAACAAATTTATTTAAATTCAAGTCGACTAGAATCTACTAACAGATTGGTTTAGGGATTAAGGTATATTGCTCTTGAATCCCGTAATTTGCCATAAGCTGTGCAATGGATAATCATCTCGTCCTGACAATTCGAATTAAAGTTTTACATATACGAGGAAAATAGTAACGTAACTGAGAAGATTATAAGCATTCGGGTACACAAGGGATTAGAGACTATTTTGCGTTAACCAAATGGCAAGCAATTTCGCAATATTTGCATCGACAAAAAGATAAAGCCATTGAATTAGAGGGAATAATAGGGGCGTTTATCGTTCGAAATATTAATTAAGGCCATTTGATACTTTTCAATAAACTGTAAACTGTATAGAAAAAGTATACAATTTGTATTAATAAAGCAAAGAAAAACTTTATTTTCCCCTAAAGTAAATGCGTGAATGAAACACTCTATCGATAGTAATTAGAGTTTGGGAAGATTAATCGACCATTTCATGAGCGTCAATAAAAGGAATATGGGTTACTTTTTGCTATAACGGCAGTTGGTTTTATGACTTTCCTCCTTAAAATACTAGCCGAGGCCAACGAGCTCTAAGGTTCGATTTCTTTTCAGCCGCATTGTGAAGGGTTACGAACCCTCGTCTCTAAGAAATTCCAAATTGTTGTGTCTAATTTCAAACTAAATGTTAAATATATTATCAAGCTTGTATACCCGAGGAGGTTTGTTGATTTGTTTCGAACTACTTTGTTCTGCACTTTATTATAGCGTCTCGTCAGAAAATAAATTGTTTCAATTTACCGGAAATTCTCATGCGATCCCAGCAGTTTTATTTCGCTGCTTGAAATTTTTTCCCCAACGCAATTATAATTAATTGCATTATGACTAAATCGTATATAAAATTGTTTACTTGCGACGCCAATGTCCAATCGATGTTTAGTAGTGTTCGGTGACGTCACAATGTCAGAAAATGTGGAACTGATCTGGCAGGGCCCTATGGAGATCCATCTATCACAGGGCGTGCATTGTACGATGATGATATCAGACTAACGACTTGTGCTAAATTATTTCCAATATCTGCCAAAGTGGGTCGATCACTAAATATACACTTAAACCTAAGTGCTCCTGCAAAGAAATTTGTCGGAAAATTACCTAAGCTAGCCTGAATTTTCGTTAAATAATTTAGATTTTCTTCTTTATCGCGTGTCTATCCTTCTCACTTCATTTTCCACTGTCAGTAGAGCGAAAATGTTTCCAACAGGACGTCCAAAGGACAAAAGATGCTGTTATTTTATCCCTCATATCTTTCCCATTGTTTGTCTAATCTCTTTACCTTTTGCTCTTTTGTATTATACTTCGAGCGACATCAGAATTACCGCAAAAAAATATAGGTTGGAACATTCTTTTACAGTGGATGATTACTTTGGTAGCTCTATTACTTAGAGGGGATCAAGGCTCTAGTCAAGATTCTCTCTTTGAATATATTAAGATTACAATTTCATGCCCTTAATATATTTTCTTTAGAAACGAAACCTTCTATACGCTACGAAATTATAATGAAATTTTACGATTTAGATTTCAAGCAGAAAAAGACTTTATCAATATTGAAAATGAACGGTTTATAAAAAAATGCTTTGCTTGTTATTGCTCCGTTCTATTATTTGAAAAATAATTTTTGTTGAATACAAAGAGATAATAGCAAGACAAAGTTTCTTGAGAACAAAAGAGTTTGTTTTATTATAACCTTTCGAACTTAGATTGTCCTTAGCTTGAGTCCTTAATTAAAAAACTTACCGAATCAAAGATTGCGTTACCCCGGCGCGGAATTCTTTTAAGTGATCATGTTGTCAAATATCAAAACATAAAAACTTTGAAGATATGACTGCTGGCGTTTACTCATTCAACTTCAGAGATCCAATTTAAGTTTTTACATTTAACAAATATATTAAAATGTAACACGTTTTACGATCAGACTTTCTAGTAAGTTTTCACCAAAAAAAAACTAATTAAAGTAAACTACTGGAATCGTCTTAAGAAATATGAACTTCTCCCTAGAGTTTTCTTAAACTCAATTCATCACCAGGGAATTCCTTACCGGTTAGGTCAGATATTACTCGATAAAATACTTTTAAAACGTCTACCTTAGGTATGTAGGAAATATTTAATTGCATTAATCACTCTCTATTGAATGACGAAATTGAGGGAATATTCTTCCTGATTCAGGCTTATTACATTTTTCTGTTTGAATGAAGAAATTTTAATTAGAACTGACTTCAAAATGAAATTTATCGGAAAGTGTTGTTATATATTTATTAACCTAAGCTCACATACATCTTTATTTTAAAGACTCTAAAGGAGGAAGCTTACAAATAATAATCTTTATGTACAAAAAAGCTTTGTACCACCTTACGTAATCTTATGAATAATATGTCGGATAACGTTCCGCTACAGGGAAGAATTGATATTAAAACACTTTTTTTTTTAAATATAAATGAAATAATAAATTTCAGGTTTAATAAAAAATTTATATCTTACTGGGAGGCATACATAAGTAAATTTTTATGTATTAAATTTCCCACTTCATGAGAGATAAAAGTAATAAGAGCAAGGGTTTTTATTTCGCCCAGACACCATACTGATATTAACATTATGTAGGAGCACGTAAAATATTCTTTGTCATCGCATGATCTCAAAGACTGAGGGCAAAAATGTTAATAGCAGAACTTTTTTTTTCTTACGGTGTTCGTGACTAAATGCAACACAGAAAAACAACATTAAATATTATTTTGTTTGCGCTTAACCCTATTTAATAATAATATTTAAGGTCAGCTAAATAAGATGTTTAATTCCTTTAAAAAATTATATGTGTATATTATACCTCAAGATATTGTGACGAATACATTACAACAAAAACAGAATGACATATTTGCTTTTAACATGATATAGACTTTACGATTTTGGGCTGAACCTTTAACAAATCTGTAACAAATCCAGCTTCTTGAAATTTCTTCACTGTCTTAGCAATTGTTCGCTCAGGAAGATGATTATGATGCTCATATTCTCCTTTTAGTGTGCGTTCTGACAGAACGCGATTAAGTGATAAACGATGCTATCCGATGCGACGCTATATTTTGTGAGTGTTATGTTTTTACAGAATGAATTTGAGGGGTGAGCGATATTATGTGATGTGCTACTATGTAACATTATATTTTTTGATAAACAAAAACACAGTTGCTTTCAAACTTACATCCGTGTAACAACTGTCATGGATTTAACAGTATCAGAATAATTATTTTTACGATATGTATTTAAAAAGAAAATGAAAAGTAAAAAAAAAGACAACTGACATATAAAACAAATCGTGATCCATTAATATTTAGTTTCCGAGTTGACTTTGTATCCCGATAAGCTCTAAAATGATTATCGAACGCCTTTAGAAATATTCAAACATCTAATCTGGGTGTTTGCAGTCAGCACTGTAGAACACTTTGCAGTCACAATTAGATAGAAAACAAATAATGTATGCTTGTGGTAATTATGACAAAATTAAACATTTATTTACATATAACTCCAAAATACTTTTATTCATTTGTAAAAGAGCTGCATCTGTTCAATAATTGGGTGAAGCCAATGGCATTGCAACACAAATTTGGTTCGTTCGGGGTTGCTGAGTTGGCATATTGACGAAACTGATATTTGGAACGTGACAGTGGCGTTGCAAAACAGTTAGTGTATCTTAAAATAAAACTAAATTTTTATTTCAAAACGCATATTTTGTAGAGCCTATAAAAACTCATTAAAAAATAATAACCATCATCTTGAATAATCTGAGAATTTGTTAGATTTGATCTTATTTTGCGAATTTCAATGTTTTCTTGCTCCAATTTCAGGAATTGGTGGTCAATATCAAAACTTTTTCATTTAGTTGCCCTCTTTACATTACGTTTTAGAGAAGCTGTATAATCAGCAAGTTTAACTCGGCGTAAATTGTTGGTTGAGACAATATTTGAATAGACTGGTAATCGTCATAAACTATCTCTTGCTCTAATTCAGTTCTTAGAACCGAAGATATGTGTATATAAGAAGGTAAACAATCAATATCATCATTTATTTGGGCGTAATTTATCCTCTAAATTGCCAGTTAGCTGTCTTGGAATTATATGATCATTCAGAAATAATAAGAATCTTAAAATAAACCCATTTTAAAGGAAATGTCAAAGAAATTTCGTCACCCGAGTTAGGTTGTGGAACCTTCCTAAGCTCAATTCTAAAGACATCCCTTAAGGATTTTCATCTTTTCTTAGAAGCTTCTTCTGAAAAGAAGAAATAAACTCAGAATAAGATTTGGATGTTTGAAAATAAAAGTTGCCACTTACACAACTTTTACCGTGGCATTGAAAAAATTTATTAAAAATTTAAATAATTCATTTTCATGATTTTAATTTTATATATAAAGTCGGACATAATATTTTCAAATTAAAAAAAAAGTCTTTCAACTGTTGCAAGTATAGTTACACAAACATGCAAAGCAATGACTAGTTTTTATTGTCGGACATTTGCCCGTCCCTACACAAGAAATTTCAAGTCGTTCTGCTGTTGACTATTGAGTTTCCGGCGTCCCACAAATTTTGGTGCAACGTTCTACAATTGCAAGCAATATTTATCCATTGTCTCAGAACCTGTGACAAACACCAATTACAGATTCATTACAATAGAAATAGGTGCATATGGATAACAAAGCAATGGAGAGATCTTTCAGTTGTCACAGACTTATATTTTGTTAAAAAATGAACAGTTTAATTTACTCCAGATTACATCATTACCAGCTTCGTACATAAAATATCCATTCTTTATGATTGGGGGTGAAGCATATCCGCGGACATTTTCTCCTTTTATCCATGATCGCAGCTCACAGAGGAAAATGATAATTTCAATCGTAGGCTCGATACAACTAAAAGATGTGTGGAATGTACATTAGGTATCCTAGAAGCTAGGTGGAGGATATGAATGAAAGCAATTAAGGCAGACCCAAGTTTAACAAAAACCATAATCAAATGCGTGTGTTTGATATACACACAATATTTTAATTAATCGTGGGGAAAACCATAACCACATCATTAACAATCACGACCAAACATTTAATGGTATGCTTAGCCAATCAATCCAACTTGTAAACAACAGAGCTTCAAGATAACCATACGAATTAATAAATATATTAAAATCATATTTCCTAAATTATTAACTGAGAAATATTTATACCTCGATGTTGTTGTTTTCCATTTGTTAAGTTGTTTCTTTTATAAAATCAAAAAATAAATTCGTATTTACGTTAACATATTGTGTAACTTACTTGAAACTTTTACTTCGATAGCTACTTCCAGCCATAATTTGTCCACTTTGTTCTTATCACGATAAGCTTTATTTTGCAGGTCGCTAGAACGTATTCGAATTTCGTACGGCTAAATACTGTTATTTTGACAATACAAAGGATAAAAACAAACAAACAAGCTTGATAAACAAATCGCGCGTGATCGCATAGCAACGCATCACGCTTAAACACTTGCATTTTCCTCGCATCGTTCATCATTTAATCGCTTTCTACATGAATCCATGCTTAAAATGGAAAATGTGGTTAAGATAGAAGCAGGACTCTTATTGAAGGTGTTTACTACATATTTTAACCCGTTGTTTGGTGGTCAAACGAATCATAATGTGGGAATCACAGTATACATTAAACTCAACAAATGGATAACCCATTAGATCGGTACACACATATGTCCAAATATAGAGTATAAAAGACAAGAAAAACATGAAAGTGATAACAAGAAGTGGTTGGAAATTTGTGACATAATCTTTTATAAACGAAATGCAATGTTTTATTAATGATCTCAGCAGGTGTGGAAATATCTTCCTCGGTTTAGAATCCATGTACTTAATATTACATAAAGCCAATAAGTAATATAACATCCTAAATGTGGCAAACTAAGACTATGCTGTCTTAATTTTTATAGCTGTTGATTTATACTTGTGAAAAGCTGTTGAATCCTTCTGTAATATTTAATAATAGACAGCAAACATAGAAGGACTTCTATTCTTTGATACCTTTTTTCTATCTACGTTTTAATGGAAACGTTCTCCATGTTCGTCGTTGACAGCGTCTAAGTTTTCCGGAAGGAAATTTAAATGCGAGTAGAAGGAAATATATTTTTAAAGACTTGATTTCTGCATGTTCCTACTAATCCTGTAACTACGTTAATGTAATATTCATGCTTTTATTTCCCGGAAAATTTTTAACAACTGACTTAAAAGCTGACAAGCCAAAAAGCTATACCCAATTCTAGGGGCTTTAAAACTTGTCCAAATTCTTGATTAGTTAATACTTCATGTACAGCCCCTTTAATTTTTGCTTCACTGATTTTGGGAAACTTGTCTTTTAGTGACTTCAAAGCATCTCCATCCTTATCAAGACCTTTAACAAAATTGTTCATAAGATCTAATTGAATATTTAAAGGTGGTAAAAGAACAATTGTGCGTTTAACCAAAGCATTGTAGGTTTTTATATATTTTTAAGCCCTCGAACTAGTTCCTTTCTAACTAGTCAATTCTTTTAAAAATATGTTTGCTAGTTCTGTTCCCCTATTCCCATAAAAAACAGCAATACTTTGTGTAACCGATTTGCATTCCTAACAAAATAGCTATAACTTTCCGGTAACCATAAATTTTCCAACTATATTTATTTTGCTGTATATTTATCTACAACAGCTTTATGTTTTCATAAGGTTTGTTCCAAAATGGCAAAAAACCATCATGCTCATGCGCAAAAGATTAAAAGTGTTCCAACAAAAATATGACCATTCATCGGATGATCCTTTCTACGTTTATTTCGGTACACATTTAAAAGCGAAAACTGATTTGGATTGAGATGTGCATTTCCTGCAAAAGCGAGCATTTTGGTTAATTGTTTAAGTCATGTTTGTTTATTAGATTAAGCGTTGTTATTAATTTGCAAAAATTGTATTTTTTTATCAAAACTGTAAAAAACAAAACACATATTTAATGCATTTGAATTGATTTTCGTCCAAAACAAAATAAATACGAAAATAATAAGGTTAGAAAAGCAAAACAATATATAAACTAGTGAAATTCGTTCGAGTTTCTGCATTTTTTTGTAACAGCCAGAAAACCATTGAAATTTAGCGCCAGCATAGGAAAATGATCCGAACAATTCACTGACGGTTTATTGGTTAGTGTTAATGTACCATGCTAGAATAAAGCTATAGATTGCTTTCATATTTGTTGTATAACCAGTGGAAATAAATGATTGGTTGCTATTATGAAGTAAAACAGATTTTAAGCTAATTTTCAAAAAATGTATAAAAAATCCCCACTCATTTTCTGTCTTGTTGAAATCCAAAAAGTCCTTCAATTTCTGAACAGTAGTGTAAAGAACTTTTGTTATTGTAGAACTGAAAAAGACTTTCATGGCGACTTCTGAAATAAGTTACTCTTTCAAGAAGATTCCATTCTTGCAAGCAAGTACCAAGAATCTTTCCTTGAACTTTTGACAAATTCAGATCACGTACAAAGTCATTTACATCAGCTTGTATTATAAAGTGAGGTTCCTTAGATGTTAAGGGCTAAGGATTAGGTAGGTAAGGTAATTCCATGCCAGACCTGAGTTTGTCGTCTGTTTTATTACGCACTCTTTTAATTCGTTATTTTCTCGTAGCCTTGGATCTGATAAATATTCGTTTTAAGGTACAGAATCCATAGCTTCAATATGCTATTCTTTGTTTTTTTAACATCCCAGCAGATAATGTTTCTCGCCAAAACAATTGACACTGAAAAGGACATCGACTTGCGGTGTCGATTTAAGCATTCCTATAGAATATTCGTCGCACACAGAAATGGTATCCAGGATTTATCTTAGTCGCTGATCTCTTGCATTTAAAATATAATTCATATTTCAATTCATTCATTTTTCTTCAGGATTTTTTGACGACGAAAGATATACGGTTTTAAGAGTAACTTCATAACTGTACGAAATACTAGATGCAACTAATATTATCTGTCAGACATCAAGATCTAAAGTGCAACACTACCAAAACACATTACTTAAGTTCCACTTGCTAACTTCCAATTAAATTCAATTCACATTAAAAAAAATACGAAAAACTCTAAATCTTGCAAAGAATATACGTATTACACAAAAAAAAGCAAAATTTTTAAAATCAGCAGTCAAAACTGAATTATGAACGTAAATGGACATAAAACGTGGTCCACCGGTGTTATATAAATGTAAATTCGATTTTTATGAAATAGTCAATTTCAGATGTTTAAACGAGTTGATTTATTTGACCTGCCAGGCGGTACACTTTACCACTGCGTGTAATTCTACTTACTGATGCAGGGAGGTTACAATTCCTTGCCCTTGCTAACTGTGATGACTAAATTTGGGGGGATATTTTCAACTGAATTTCCCCATGGGTAACTTACAACAGAAACTAATCAACTTAAAGCTATGTAGTAGGTCTAGGCTTTTTACATGAAAAATACAGTTGTAGCCTTTCATAGATATAGAATAATATAAAGAAAAACAAGTAATAATCCCAAGTGTGCCTATAATCTTGTAGACAGGTTATTACCTAATGTTCAAAAAGAAAAAATGTTGATTACCTTGAACTGTTTCAAAGAATACAATGTTCCATTGAAGTTTCGTGCAAATTAGATTGCAGGCAAATATTTTTGAAAGTGGTGTTCTCAATGGAATACTTTTTTGAGGGAAAATATCACTATGCATCCCCCTGGTACCATAGAATTCTTTCTCATATCGAGCTTTATCATTCAATGCGTTACCATAAAAAAATAATTGGGTATAAGTAGAAAACCTTAAGGAAGTTTATATGTAGTTTCCATACAAAGTTTTGTTTCGTTAAACTTGTGTTTAGTATGCGTCTCATTTTAAGGAAATTTATTATACAGGATACGGTTTAGAACAAAAGCTTCTTGTACGATCTTCAAAGTTTTATTTGATCTTAAAAGACGATATAAAGTTCTTTAATTATCACAAAAAATTTATATAGCGTAACTAAATAGAAAGTATATATCTTTTATTGTTCCAAACGGTGGTCCCCAAA
Organism: Hypothenemus hampei; assembly: GCA_013372445.1. Taxonomy (NCBI): domain Eukaryota; kingdom Metazoa; phylum Arthropoda; class Insecta; order Coleoptera; family Curculionidae; genus Hypothenemus; species Hypothenemus hampei. The sequence goes on along the minus strand of JABRWK010000016.1, from coordinate 1,219,848 downwards.
GGATAACCCTGGTGGAAAATTTAACGTAATCTAATAAAATTTACCCTTAAGGGGTCACTTAACAAGGTGTCAAATAAAAGTTACCCTAAAACTTCTCACGTATTAATGCAAAGCGATTACCAAGATACATTTTCATCAATTTAACAACTTCATTTCTAAATCCACGATAATCCACACTTGGCGGAAACAGACGATGATTTATTTCAGTGACCGACTAGTCGTAATCCTCAATCATTTAAATACTCGCTGTTATTTTCATTAAAAAAAATCTACACTGTTCCTTGTCGAAGCTTTTTTTTCCAGTATGCAATTAGTGTCAGTTGCGTTAAATTTTGCCCGATTATTTCGTTGCATTCGTTAAAAATCTTCGTGGTGTCGACAATTCTGGAAGAATGACAATGGTCTAAGTGAGCAAACTTGAACAATTGTAAATTCGTTTGTTCTCTGGTAGTGAGAAATTTCAGTTACAATTACTTTTCATCTAAGCGTCCTATTATATTTGATACAATGCAACTTAGAACACTTTACGTCAGCTTGCATTAAATAGCTTCGTAAAAAGTTTTCCCCCTTGATTTTACTTCCCATCATCGCCGAATGTGGTCGTGGTAATATTGAAATTTTTCTTTGTCCTTGTGTGGGTAAAAATAGCATTAGTTTTTAACCGCGACGCCAAGTCGACTATCTTGTTATGTATTATTTTATATTAAGTGTTCTCGTCGTAAGAAAATATATTACCCACATTAATCTAAAACATATGGTGCTAGAATTCGCCGTTTAGAATATTTTAATAACACTTCTGGATGGATAGCTGAAAGAGAGATTTATCTTGATGGATTTTTGATCCTTTGTTTTCCTTCCATGTTTCACGGAACCAAAATTGAGAGGATCTAAGTTTAAACTGCTGCAACATTAACCTGTTTGTCATTTGGCGACATTTTCAGATAGAAAAAGTCAACAAATTTAATTATATTATAATAAACCGACACGTCGGGTAACTAACAAGTTAGCACTGAAATATTTATGTGAAATTTCATTGCAACCGGAAAATTTCATTACAGCCGGAACACGTTACAAAATATTTTATATTTTGCATTTTTAATCAGCCCTACAAAGATAACTTGTTATGATTTATACATGTATATTTCAAGCATATGCAAATGTTTCTACACAATTTAGGAATTTATAATGCACACGATTCTCCCTCCGAATAAATTGCCAAAAAATTTAAAACCAGTACAAGTCCTGCAAGCGATATCATCATCGTACAAAGGCCATCAATTTTTACTGTTCTAGCACCAGATCCACCCCACAGTGGCATTACCATTTTACTTTACAGTCAAGTTACTTTCCAGTTTCCTACAAGTCAGACAGTACTTGTAGCAAATTTATGAGGCAGCTGAAGTACTGCAAGGTCAATTTAAATAAAAAATGCAAACAGATTTAATTTTAAATTTTCGTTAAATGTTCATCAGTAATTTCGAATTGCTCTCGACTGAAATGTTTAATATTACATTTTATCTCTTGTAAAACACAATGAACCGTGGTATAACAAAAAGGGTCGGCAATATATCAATATTTACTTTGAGGCTGATTAATTTTTTAAAACGAAATTGGTCGGGCTATTTGCTTAAAACTAAAATAAATCACCCATGACCATAAAAGAGGGTATTGATGACCGATTCAGATTTTAGCACTTGCTCAAGAATGTCGTGGCTCGTAACCAGTTTATGGCAGCATCCAATTTGATTGGCACATTTGGTGAAATATTTACGATACTATGAAACTTTAAGTGGCCGTCGAAACATCGCGAAAATTAAATTGAAACTTAGGAATGTGTCCGAAGAATCGAAACAATCGAACTTTACATCAGTTTACTAACGGAAACTCTTTTTGTTTCAGTATTATCTGGAGGCGAAGCCGCTCATGCAGTCAAGCGGTTTTCTGGTTTATATACAGGTCCTTATTTCGATGATAGTACAGCTACCAATATAACAACGCAACTAGGAACACATGCTTATTTGCCATGTAAAGTGAAACAATTGGGAAATAAATCTGTTTCTTGGATTAGAAAGAGAGATGCTCACATTCTCACAGTAGATAGATTCACTTTTATCGCTGATGATCGATTTCAAGCATTCCTCGTTGAATCTACAGATACTTGGACGTTGCAAGTTAAATATGTTCAGGCACGAGATGCTGGACAGTATGAATGCCAAGTTAGTACTGAACCGAAGATGAGTCATTTTATTACTTTACACGTTGTCGGTAAGTTAAAACTGATTTTTTTTTCTAAATCATACTAAATTCAATAATCTTTTGCAGTCCCTAAAATTGAAATAACCGGAGAGCCAGACATGTATGTAAAAATGGGCAGTACAGTGAAATTGAGGTGTGTGATCACTCAATCTCTTGAGGAACCAGCGTTCATTTTTTGGTACCACGATGGTCAACGTGTTTTACCTATTGACAAAAGTCCCTACGATATAAAGGCTGAAAGAGAAGGACCAGAAACAACAGTTAGCACTTTAATCATACACTACACCACCACCGAAGATTCGGGAAATTACACTTGCACTCCATCAAATCTCGATTCGTCTTCTGTGCTCCTTCATGTCTTGAATGGTAAGTTTTTAAATTCAATTTCGAAATCGACCTACATATTGATGAACAGGGCTAAAATTTATACATTGTACAAGATTTTCGGAAGAAAGAAAGAAAAGGAATAAATCGGACTTAGCCAATCCCAAAAGTTTTACCTACATAAGTCAAGTTAATGTAAATGGTGTTAATATTTTATGCGTAAAAACTAAACCTTTTTTCTGCGAAAAACCGACTACATATATCCGAATATCAAATTTGAAGGATATAAATTGTATTTCTCGTGTTTTCCAGCAATTTGATTGCGAGGATGTGGAGTGTCTGAATATAACTGCCACTTGCAAATTCGATAACAATATAAGTTAGAGTGGTTCCACGACTAGGAGCTTTTTAAATATTCAAATAATGGCTACTATATTCGTGAAAAATCCTATATATTAAGCCAGAACCACTCGAGATTATATCCAGGAATATTTATTCATTTTAAGCAGACACGATGCTATGCGAGCTATCACCTGCAGTCAAGATATTTTAGCCTTACGTGCGTTATTAACGAAATGTGGAATGTACGTGTTTTGCAAAAAAATAAAACCCAGTTGTTTCACGTTTTAAGTTACCACAACATACTTTTAATTGAAATATTTTTCCGTAGAACTCTAACGATATCGTTTCGCTCAAAGAAAATATTTGATCGACCGAATCTTTTTGAAAGAAACGCTTTATTATTATTTCATGGTGTTTCAGGACAAATGAATTCGAGTTTTATTTGCGTTCATATTTTCAAAGCTGTTTTAATATCCTTCACTCTTCGTGTCCCAGTTTCCTATTTTATAGTTGTATAAATCTTTATTCGCATATTTTAAGAGTCTCCATTCCCGAAAGGGATTTGTTCTCAAAATATGACTGGCCCGAAATCCTCGCGAAATAATAATGATGATTACACGTATCCATTGCTAAAGTTGAATCAAAATTGCCACCCATTAACAGACAGGAGCGAAAGTATATTTAAATAAGATGTGTTTCTCCAATGTACCTTAATCCCTAAGGTAAATCCAACCGAAATTTCTCGAAGGAAAACTTCCGGTAATGAAAAGCTTTATTCATGTCTCTGTGGAAAATTCATGTCGATTCGCCTTTCTAAATTTAATTTTTTCTTGTTTCCAGGTGAACATCCTGCGGCAATGCAACGAGGCAAAAATTCAGCCTCACCCATCCCAGCATGGTCCCATCTTTCTATAGGGTTAGGACTTACTGCTTGCACCCCTCCCAGATTCGCAATCGCAGTAGCATTAACTTTGGCCATTATAAGTGAGATTATTGCATGTTAAATTAATTTTTTTTTCGATAATGGATCGTTATATCCCATGTTGCTTAAGACAATTTTTACTTTTCATTTAATAATTTCATACTCTTGTTATTTGTTAATCGTTATTTCTGTTGATATGACGGTCCTTTATTTGGTTGTGGTGCATTGTTAACATAAAGGGGATGAAATATATCATTATTTGTATTTTAGCGTAATTTTTAAAATATGTAAAATTTATTTTTTTAAATGTTTCTGATAGAGTACATGAGCTTAGTAGATTAAATTAAAAATTTTATTTAGAATTTGACTAGTACTTAGGTAAAATTATTTTACGTTCTTGTAAATATTAGAATAAGGCTTTTAACTAATTTTAAATCACAATTTCGCCCCCTTTGTGCTTGTCTCCATTATTTTAAACTAAATGTACTTAAAAATAGATTTTATAATAACGAATGAAACATTGGTAAGGATTAAGTGTAATAATATCCTATTCAATATGCAGCAGGTACAAAATTTTCACTAGATACAAAGCAAATATTTTTAAAATTCTGTTATCAACCTGTTATCTATAAGAAAATTTCATCGTACAACATCAATAAATATACACAGTATAAAATGTTGAAAGGAAATTAGAAAAAAATTTAATTATTTCCCTTGAATCTGTTTGGTGGTTAACTTCTTCAATTTCCTGTTGGAAGCTGCTATTCCAGAGTGGTATAGCTTAAGAGGTTATTTCCTGCAATATCTGATTTAAATTTAACTTTAAGCTAGGTGATGTTGTTCAGATATATACGTTTTATATTACTGAAGTACAGATAATACTTTACATCCCTATTAATATTTCGTAAACGATTAAATTTACAGGTACTAAATTAATATATCCTTTGGGTGGAAGTGATTGCAGAGACGTCAATTTAGCCTTAAGGAACATGGCACAAGCGGGAAAATTATTGTTAGTGATAGTGTTGAGTTGAGACACGCACCAAATTATGTCTTGACTAATTACATCGAAAGAAAATCGAAATTATAACGATTATTTTAAGTTAATAATGATGAAAAAAAAATTGCTAATTTCGTACCTCTGCATTTGAATAAGGAAATAGGAGTAACTCATTCAGACTTAACATATATAAGGAAGATGTACCCGAGGGTCGGCTACTGTGCTATATTCATCGAGTAATGTATCAATTTGTATGCATATACAATTGCCAGACGTGAAATACATTCAACAAACTATACTTATTAATGTATTTTGGAAAGTCACGACCAGTTTGAAATATCAAAGTGACTGCAAAGTAATCAAACCTGATTAACATTAAATTGGCAATAATTCTCTTTTAGTTTTAATTTAAAAGAAAATCGAAGTGATGTTTACGAGTAGCCAACAGCTCATTTTAGTTATCACATTTGTAAATAATATTTAAAAAAAAAATAAAGAGTCTTTAAAGAAGACTATTAACTTCGTCTACTCAAATAATATAACAATTTAAGTGTGATTATACCTAAATATAAGTTAGATCTAAATGTAAAATTATTTATCGATCATTTAAATTAAGCTGTACAAAAATTGCGCTAAACATTAATGTTGTTAATCATATACGGGGTATTTGTAAAAAATATTAAGTTCATTTTCAGTTACGTATTTCAAAAAAAGTTCATTTTTATCCGGAGGAAAACGTGTTTGAAACTAATGCCGTTCATAATTCAAGTCGAATGTTCTGCTGTTACTAAAATCTGTATTAGCTTAGAGTTTTATCTTTTCGTGTCCATTTTATTGATGTATTTTTAGATAAGGGCAGAATGTAATCCATCTTTATGTTAAAAATATATCGTTAAACAAAACACTAGTTCATTTTTATTTACTTTTATCAATTCAATAAATCGAAAACATTGTTGGAAAATACATTTGCGGAAATTACAAATTAAACTATGCATTATAGAAATCCGGCCTTTTAATGGCCGTTGTGACCTAGAAATTTATTTTGCTCACAAAGGCGTGATATCTGGGTGGTTAATCAAAATAACCGTAACGACTATAATTGATGTGTCAAAACAGTTAGCTGCGTAAACTATACATAATTTTTTTTGTTCAAATTTAATGAATAAGAAATGACCTCACACCTAACCCACTCCTCCCCTTTCCCTCTTCTTTCAAACTTATTTACATATAAATAGCTTAAAGAATTTTGCGATAGTTAAGAGGGCGTTAAATGGCAATTTAATGTTAAAAAATTCCTCAATATTTTGCTAGAAGTTAATTCATGTGCAACATGGAACGTTCATTGGCAAATAGGATATGGAAATTCTAATTCCGATCTGAATACAATTAAAGACTAATCAGCATCCTTCTCATGATGTAACTAAATAATGATTTTGCCCTGTTAAAGGACGTCCACTATCTACGAAATACCCAGTATTTAGTCTGGAAAGGGCTCTCGAGTGGAAAACACAACAGCACCAAATTTCGACCGAATGAAATTTAATTCACCCTTTTATTTACTTTGGTTTTTGCCTATATTTACATCTGCAACGATGATTACGAGTTGGTGGTATGATTTTCTCTAAACGACCAGAATATTAAATGTACTAGAAAATTTTAGACGATAAATTCAGGGAAAACTCCTCCTCCCTCATTAGGATCCTTAACATTACGTTTTTAATATAAAACGAAGTCCCATAAAATGGAGGTTTTTCTTCTTTCTGACCCAAAGATTGTCGCTGCATAATGTTCTTCAAAAATGTATTTAAAACGCTTTTACGCGTCTAGACTCAAAGGTTAATCAACTGGGGGTGAAGTTTTTGTGACAAATTCGAAGTGATTTTAAACATCTTACACTGTACAACGACGAGCCTCTGTTCGATCTTTTCGTATTCAAAATGTGTATTGCAATCCACCCCAAAAATTAATATCCTTTACTGAAATAACTTATTAAAATTTATTGCACTTTTATGAAAGTTGACCTTTGTTCCGTTCCGTGAGTTTCCGGAGCAATAAATTGTGAAAAGTCTAAAAAGTTTTAAGAACCGGGTGAATCAGACATTCTTTATGGTGTATTTTACAATAATCTACCCTTAAATGTATCCAAAGTCTTTAATTACAAAACACATTAAAATTAATTGCTACAATATATAAAATTTACTCCATTAGATATTAGGTATTTAACTCTTTGAATAACAAATCATTAGTATACGAGGATGAACGGGTATCTTTTACACATTTTCGTTAATAAGAAATTTTATGACGTTCTGTCAATGGGTTTTCATGCCAATCGTTTATCCAAACGCATTTGCTGAACAATTGAGAAAACTAATGTGGGAGAAGTGATAAAATATTTCTTCATTCAACCGAGCCTAAGTAACAACTAGACTTTATATTGAGTGAATGTTCTGTATTGATTTTAAACTAGAGATGAAGCAAAAAATTTTCAAGCAGTTTTTAGATTTAAATCCTCCTATCATAGCAATAAACTTAAAATTTGCCAAATGCAAGTCCGGTAAAATTCTATATACATATGTATGTATATCGGCCAAAGAGCCACGTCACATCCAACAACGTTCAAATCAAATTTTGTTTCTGAATCTGATCATATACATATGTAGACTCCAGTGATCTTACTAATATAGCATAGTGAATATCCATAAGAAACTTACACAGAAAGGCGAACAAAAAGGTGTCTTTGACGAAGGTCTAAATGTATTTTATTTGTTTATACATATATTTCTAAAAATCTCCATATAGTGGACTATGTTAATATCTTAATTTTCATATCTATGTATTAGATAACGTCTTTAGCTACGTTCTTTTGCATTCTATAAGGACCTGTTTTTATCATTTCTATTTTTAACGTAAGTGTACTAAATGATTTAAGATATTGTCGAAAAAGAGTAAAAAAAGGTTTTGAATGAAGTTGGTCGAGATAGTTTGACGTTGTGGCGGTGTCAAAAGGATGAGCACATCATAAATTATGTAAAGTTTTGCACATGAGATTGCTTTTAGCAAAGAAGGATCGTGCACAATGTCCCAAGAGTGTTATTGTCGATACTTTGAACTGGTGCTTCGTGCGTCTTACCCACCGAACCTTGCTCCCTCTGACTATAGTTTATTTTCAAAAATGAAATGTTGAATGAATCACAACGAAAGCGTATTGAAAAACAAAAACGTTTTCCTTCTCTTATATTGTTTTTCTTCTAAAGTCTTTCTTATTCGAAAATCCATCCTAGTAGGATAATTGATTCTTGATAAATTTCCAATAAAATCCAGAATCGTATAAAAGAAGGTCCTTGTGGGGAATTGAGTACCTCTAGTTTATAAAATTTAAAATTAAAGAGGTCTTTGGAACTTCAAAACCATCCGAGCCGTTTTCTCAAATAATCGGGCATTATTAATCAAATGAAATGAATATATTACCGAAAAGTGCTGCATTCTGAGAGGTATGAACCTAATAGTTTCGAGACATAAAACTTCGGACTCTTTTTTTCTTTCAAGAAACTTCTCGCGGACGAACTTTTTGAATGTGAAATTTTGTTAAAAGATGTTAAATTAAAATTTCTGTTTGCTTAATTTTTATTAATATGAAAGAAAACTAAAAGTTTTGAGAATTTCTAAAACGTCACTAGTTTCTATTTTTGTTCGAAAAAAGAGCAATTTGCTAATTAACAAACCTCTATATTATTAAAATTTTGGGACTCGAGTCAAATATACATTCCACGTTTACAGCTGTCTTTTCGGGAAACCCTTACATAAATCTACAGCTTCCAGAGGGGCCGTTTTTCTTCGTTTTAATTTACTTTTTGATTTCCATGTGTTGTGTTTCTAAAGGGATGTATGAAGTGTGCTCTTTGGGTTTTAACGCCACGCAATGTTGTAGAGTTAATGAATCTTCTACGCTCTCGAAAGCGTATGACAGCTAGCAATAATCTATTCACACAGAATAAACGTTAGTTTGTTATAGAAATTCTGCGAGGAAACTGTTAATATCTTTTACATCCTAAGCAGGAAAATCCCGTTTAAAATTCAGGAATTTGCGGTAAAAATAACGAGCGTTAAAACGAGAGTAATTTAAATAAACTAACAATCGAGTGAATTCATTGCTCAAATGCCGGAGTTGATTTTGAGGATTTACGAAGTTTATTACTGCAGCTTTAGCAGTAAATTTGTGAGTTTTTGTTAAGCTTAGATCTTCTCGTTACATTCAGGCTTTAAAGTAGACATTTTTTAGAATAGAATTATATTTTATTTTCGTTTTCATCTTGGGCGCAATTTCAAGCCAGGCAAATACGTTATAAAGGTCTGTATGTGTAACAATGTGGCTTTACGTTTGGATAGGTATAAACATACAGCACTTAAAGGAAACGTTAATCTTAAGAACAAACATACCTGTCAGGTGAAGGTACATTGATGTATTATATTTGTCGCTGTGTGAAAATGACTAGTTTGCATTTACTGAATTACGACAGTAACTGGATTGTTATTCCTTAAACAAACACCAAAACTACTTTCGGTTAAGTGTTTTATCACAGTAAATGAGCTCCTTTCAAGTAAAATATTGTATTTTCATGATGAAAAGTTGTGTGAGTTATTTGAGGTGAAACTATTTATTTATTTCTGGAAATTCGTGTAATTTCCTTGAAATGACTTTATTCGATCAAGTAATTTGAATATTTTTTATACCGTGCTGCACTGTACATTTGTAATATATTACAAATCCAGTTAAATAAAGATAAAACCCTCATAAACAAACTAATGTAGTTCCATTGTTATGTCTAAACTATAAATATCTCTAATAGTACAAAGACATGAATGGAACACTAGCGCTAAGTTAAGCTAATGTTTCTAATAAAGGTCCGCCTTGCTTTGATGTCATTCACAAGGAATCAAATGTCGATTTAAAATTGTTCCTATGAAGTCTATGTTCAAAGTAATTTCAATTGACAGCCAGCATCAACGCTTTTAGAACAATAATTTATTCTATTTTGAAAAAGATCGCTCGATTGTCTGTCAA
>JABRWK010000016.1:1127715-1190853 GCA_013372445.1 Hypothenemus hampei | reverse complement strand
GAAACGTAATTTTTGGTCTAGTAAAGAATCACAACCTACTTTACAAGCATTGAAGATAATACGAACATCATTTATTGATTAAAAACATAATGGAAAGTTTATTTGAAAGATAACAAAAAAAAATAAATAAATAAAATCCTCAGTCACACTCCCATTAATGATACTATACTATAACTTATTTTTGATCAAAACTTACTTTAACACGTAACATACTAACGTAAGCGTTGATAAAAAATATACGAATGTCTTGTCACAAAAAAAATGCTGGATCAATTATCTACGTCTGCTTGAATTTTTGTAATTAAGATAAGTATTTGACTAATTAATCATATACATATGTTGGAATTGGACTCTAATCAGGTGCTTGAAAGCTTCAGGCTTATTATTCAGCACCAAAAACTTTATTCAGTTGTCCAGCAATTTGATCTTTTAAATCATCTGTTGGTGAGCTAAAGGAACTGGCTACATATTCTGATAAGGCTATATAAATTGCTACGCAGAGCCCTACAATAGCTGCTATTGATACATTTTTTTGGAGAATAATACAGGTACAAAGACACAAGCCAAAATAAGTAACATATCTTGCAGTGGACATGTGGGAATTTCTTTCTTCAGATTTGGCATCTTAAAAACAAAAACAATTTCTTAATAACATGAAAATTTACAAAAATTACTTACCAACACACATGTTTCCTTTTTTAACATAACCAGACGCACAATTATTACATTCATCAGGCCCATCACCTGAACACCCGAGACAAGATTGATGACAATCCAAGCAACTGAAGCTGCCTTCAGTATTTACGCAAAATTGTGAGAAAGCACATGGAGATTTACCCATTAAACATTCATTGACATCAGTACAGCCCCTTACTTTAGTTTCAAAGTAACCTGCCTTACATTTAATACAACCGTCGGGGCCAGATTTGGTGCATTTGCCATCACACGAATTATGGCAGGGAGAACATAAAACTTTCTTATCATCTTTATACGACTCATAAAAACCATCGGCACAAGTATCACAGTGGTCGCCTAAATATCCAGTATCACATAAGCACTTTCCATTTCCTTTTCTTGTGCCTGAACCTTTGCATTTTCCATTGTTATGACATACGTTGTCTGGAAACCCTTCACAAGGAGTGCAGTTTTTGCCATAATGTAAATCTGGACAACATACTTGAAAAGTTTCAATACAGAGGTAATTGAATAAGTCTTTTTTAGTATCTTGTTTCTTGAACCACCAAGTTTCTAACACCTAAAATTTAAATGTTAAATGTAGAATTTAAGATATCAATTTGAACCTCATCGTATTCTTCTAACAATTGGTAACATTGGTTCTTCCCTTCAACAACTTCTGAGCATAACTTTTCATGAATTTCTACAAATCTAACTTCACTCTTTGCATAGCTCCCTAAATTTTTTTCCTCCCAAGCTGTGTCTCCTCCTTCAAACTTAAATTTTGAAGTTCGTTCTACACCCTACAAAAATTAAATTAGTTGAATACTAATACTATTGGTATAACCTATTTATGTGAACGTTGTATACACTTACTTTATTAAAAGAGTCTACAAATATTCTACAAGCCCTACAGGGCGGTAGTTGCATTTTCTCTGCTTTTTCACTTTTCACTTTTTCCTGCGATTGAATTACACCAAAATGTATAATTATTGTAAATAAAATAAATAAATAATGTACTAAATTTTGCATCTTGAACTAAGAATTTTTGGATTTTTCGTGAATACTAAGCGATTTCCTGAGCTAGTTTTGCAATATTTTTATTAAAATTTATACCTAAAATTTATTTTGATGGTAAGAAAAATAAAAAGTTATTGACAACTAAAAGACTAGAAATTAGGGAAGACAATATGGTACGTTAACACTTTTTAATACGAAATTTTCAATAAAATTTTGTATTTTTCAGGAACCGAAAAACAACCACCTGAACTCGCTTATGATGGTGGGGCGAATATCAGACACGTTCCGAAAAATCGTTGGTTAAACAGCCGGTTAACAAGCAGGAAAATCTTTATTGTCCCAGGAATTTTAGCCAATTCCAATAAAGAATTTATATTTTCAGCCAATCAAATTCAACTATAATCGCAGAGTTTTAGAGATTTAGTTTAAGACGTCTATCCAGAGATAGCGTTACGTTGAGTAATAGTTTCATGCTTCGCTGCGAGAGGGCATTGCAGACTTCAAAGAAAACAAATATTAAAAATTACAGTAGAATCCGTTTATAACGGACTTGGTTACAGCGAACTCTCAGTTATAACGAATGAAAAATTTAAACCGAAACGAAAATTTTACCATAAAGTCAATGTAAGTTTTCACCGATTATAACGAACATCGATTATAACGAACTCATTTTGTTGCATTTGTTGGGTTCGTTATAACCAGAGTCTGGTTACCAGACTCTACTTATTAGTTTTAACACTTTCGCTGCTGGTGTAACATTAATATAAACCGGCAGTGAGAATGTTAAAGTACATTTATCTCTCGATTTACACGACAGAATCGTTCTTGCAAAAATCGTGCAAAACAAAACCGTGTAAAACGGAACCATAGAATTCATACATAAAACAAATAATTGACATTTGCGATTGAATTTTTTGAAAAGGATACGTTGGATAACTTTTTATCGAACTTTTAAAAAGGTGCGTTCACTATTATGATACTCCTTTCATTCATGAAAGATATAATGCAAAACTAAAAAAACGTAAAAAAATTGTTTTCATTTAAAAACCGTGTAAATCAAGTGATGGGTGTACCATTTTAATCATTTTAAAAATGACATCATTTTGGCAATGTTCTCTCTAACGTTCTTAGCGCGTAACGTGGAAACCGATATTGAACCAATTATAGGCTCGCGCCAATTCAACAGAGTCTGACCGAGTGATCTAAAATGCATTAACACGAATTTCAATTAAATTTGATTACTACAAGTGGGTGAAATGATGAAAATGCACGATCCGTTGCATTTCCACGAACCTAACCACCATTATGTAGCTTTTGAAAATTGCAAAAATGGTAATTTAATTGTTAGTTATCAAAAAACTAATGCACCAAAGAAAATTTACTTGTTTCCAACAAGTTTAGACATGGTTCATATAGTATAATATTATCTCGCAAAAATATTTAATGTTAATTACATATTTCGCTTTTCCGAAAGTAAAGTACTTTTTTAAAACTCAAGAAGCGGTTATAATAATACTGGAATGACTGGTTTTAATGTTGCCAATTAATTAAATTGGATCCTGTCAAATGTCAATTATTTTTCCGAAACATTCCCATAAATTTCGACTACACTTTAGTTTAATTAATGACATATTTTCTAGTAATTATTGCTATTTTATTTATTTTTATTGTTCTATTTTATTAATAACAGTTAATTATCATTTTCTTAACACAGTCATAAAAAAAACATTTACAGATTGGTTAAAGAGTTGTCATATTTCACCTATTACCTAAAAATTCGTTTCAGAATGTTCGTATTCAAGTTTCTATTATGTATGTAAGGTAGTCATGAAAGCTCAAAAAATAGGGTCTTTCTAGCGAAATCGAAAATCATGTTGAGTTACCAGATGTCCGTTATTTACTATAAAAATATTGGTGTTTTAGAATATCTTACGAACCGAAAATTATCTATGCGAAAGTTAAATATTAACTTTATTTGAAGAAAATTGCAATTTATAGAATTATATAAACTTGATAGAAGCAAAATTATAAAATTTGTCAAATATGTGTCAAAAATTCTCAAACGTTTTTCATATTTTACATAATTGTTATGGCGATTCTTAAATCTTTAATATTTATAATCAATGTTTAATTGAAATTTAATTAAGAAAAAAAAGTAAAAGAAAAGAAGAACCCAACCTGATTCATGCCGAACCGCTCAACCGCAGACACATTATTGTTAAAGTGACGATGGTCGGTTGATGAAGATAATCATTCGCGTTAACAATCCTTTAAAGCTTAAAAAGCAGAAGGGTCTCACTTTTAATTAATTAGTTAAATACCTCTGACCAAACAAATCGGCAATCCTGGTAAACATTCCTAATGACAATGAGAGTAAGCAAGATTGAAAATTTAGAAAATAATTTACATTTAGGTATTTACAATAAGATATTGCTTTATTCTAAAAAACGTACACATATGTACTTACAGAAGACTTAGATAGCATTGTCTTTAATAACAATGACCTGCAGGATACTTTTTACCGTATTTGAATATGTCTACGAAAGTTCAGGATAAAATGTTAGATGTAAAACTCTTTGAGTCTTTTTGTGCACCTTTTAGCATTTAAAATTCTTAAGGATTACTATTTTATTATTAAATCGTTAACTACAAATATTCAATAGAACAAAAATGCCACCTCGTATAAAGACTCTTTATGGAACCTACTTATAATTAATCATTAGTAAGAACAAAATTTAATCTATATTGCTGTTGAGTGGTTCTACAAATTTAATGTTCTACTCTAATTGTTCCAATGTTGCATTCTAAAAGGTATTTTTAGAACAAAATACGAATACTAATATTAAATTCATTTAGTGTAAGAAGATTCTCACGCTAAATGAATCCGAATCTTTTGACATATAGAAGAAAAGCAACAAGCTTTTCCAGCACCAGATATCTACTTATCTGCTCCTTGTATCGACGCTAATCAACAATAGATGCTCCGCAGATCTTGGTTTTTTAACCTATGTGAAGCAAGTACGACTTACGTAGCCCACCAAGCAAATCTGGAGTGAATCGAATATTATTCAAATTAACTTGCCATCACCGCTGGACTATGTTTTTATGGCGTTACTCAAAATGAAATCAAATAGTTTTTTTTAAGTTCAAAATTCACATGATCACTCATAAAAGTAATTCCGAAATATCAGACGGTTTTAAAAATTGTGGATGTGCATGGGGATGCTATAATCTGATTATCTGATATGTATATATAAATATCCAAGAATAGCTCTGGAAATCTTGAATTTGCTTCAGACAAGCCGTTATTGGATATTTAAACATTTAATTAAGGAAATGTAGCAAAATCTTGTTAATGTTATTACAAATTGCCTCTATACCGTTCCAGTCGTCACACCTTTCAATTCTAAACGTCTTAAAATAATAATTCAGGTTTTTACATTGAAAAAAAAGCAAACAGGAAAGTGATTAATACCGTTTCACCATGCCGATTGCTATGGCCTTTTTTAGCGGCCGTCCAAGAGCAGGTGAGAGTAAAAATAAATGTAAAACAACAAAATTAATGACATGATTATAGGTCTGCAGCAAAAGATCCTCCTATCTCTTTTGGTTGGGTAGGAGGCGCCTATCCTTTCACATGCTGCGCACAGTCTCGACGCAAAGAGAAACGCAACAACGTGTTTCAACAGAGTGGGGCACAGTTTCTGTCAGTTTGAATCGTGATGCGGAATGAAATGCCGATCTTCGTTGTTTAGAAATCACGTCTCACGCGAATCCGGTACCATAGCTTAAGCTGAAAGCTCTCCAGGTAAAAACACTTGGTACATTTTTCGATGTTGTGATCCCTCAGTGTTTTTAAGTGATTTATTTTCCTACATAACATTTATTTTTGTGTTTTTCCAAAAGAACACTCATTGAATTTTCCTTTTTTAGTCATGGAGAATTCCGCGTATGTTCCCAATTCGGGACATTTAAATTCACCTGCTTTGGTTGTATTTTCGCAAGCCGCCGGTGGTTTGCAAGATGCTTTAAGAATTCAAAGACCATTTAATCCACAGGTATGATATATTTTTATAAAAATCATCTATTATATAAAAATTCATTATCTAGTTCGTAATGTCAGAGGCCCAAAAAGAACTTCATCGTCCATTTTCCGCTTCTTCTTTTGGCTTAAGACATATGGAAGCTTATAGTGGTATTCCTGCGCATATTCTGAACCATTTACAGCCCCAGTTTTTGCACCCTGGGCTATCTCTAGGTTCTGGGGCTTTTCGACCTCTAGCAGATCTAAAGTCTTTTCCGTCACCTTCAGCATTCGCTCCACCTAAATGTTTGAAAATCGAAACTCCCAATGATGGAATGCACTCGGGGCATAATCATGGTACAGTTTATCATTAAGAAAGTTACAAAATGGTAAAATTTGACATTTCAGGAATTTTTTCTCCATCTGATGATCGAATTTTGGGGCCAAGTCCTAGGGGAACAGATTCCTGTTCTCCAGCAAGCACTTCTTTATCTCCTCAACCGCCAAATGCTTCCGTTAAAGAAGAGAGCTTGGACACTCAAATGTCTGAAGATGGAGAACATCACTCTCGAACTACCGACACTGACTCTCCAGGGATCCATGAGGACAATAGGGGATTTCGAAGTAAGTTTTTTTTTATTAATTTTTCAAGGAACCGCCTCTGACTTAATAAATGAGTGTTAACCGCTTTGATTACCATAAGTACTTGAAAAGATGCAGCAAGGCGGCCTTATTATTACATCGCTTTTTTTTGAGGGAAATGTGCGACGAAAAATGAAAATTACCAAAAATATTAGAAAGGGTGCCGCAAAGCTCTATTATATAAATTTTCCGCAAGTTTTCCCGGAGGCGAAAAACGCCTTGATAAGTGAAAAGCGTCTTCTGATTGTTATTTTTATTTGGCTACAGATTAACGGTCTTGGGGTTAGAGGTTTTTTTTCTTTTTCAATGGAAAATCGAGGGGCGAATGATGATGAATCCCATTTGATAATTACATGGTAGAAAAATAAATTAAATTGTTAAAACAATAATATACGTTCGTTTAAAGGACTATTTAATGATTTATCATAAAAATATGAACGGGATTTCGATGAAAATCGAAAAATAATTTAGTTATTTTATTACTATTTACATCCAGATTTCGGTTTGAGGCTGTGCCTATTGTATAAACCAAAGATTAATTAATACTACGTCCAATGACAAATTATATTGTTAACCTCTCGTCCGTTAATTGACACAAGCAAACTCGCAAATAATAGCTAAATTGGAATTTATTTCGTTTGCCTTTCTACAATCATATTACCATTGTCCATACCGATTTGACATTTAAATTCAATGAATAAAATCGATCTTTTGAGGCAGAAAATTTCTGTAAAAAAACATTAACGATATTTAAAAGTGGGTGTAAAGATGAGTTATTGTAAGAAATCCGAACTTTGTTTGGTTTCGAAAGTCGGTTTTGTTTATATGGGTGGAAGAAACCCAACTGTTTTGACTAAATAAACATAATCATTCAGTTACTATTGTTCTTCCGTTTCAATAGCTTGCATCCACCTGGTATCTTGTAAGTTATACACACCTCTTTCAGTATACAATTTCGAGCTTCAACCGATTCAATTCAATTCCCACCCTGTACGTTAGGATGGAAAAGAATTTCGTCTGAAAAGCGCTTTGCACAGCTACCATACTGCATACAAACAGTACGAAAGTATTTTTATGGTCCGACCGTATTTCTCAGGGAGGATATATTAGTTTCATTTCGAATGAATTGCAATCCATCTGGGGGAAAGCAAGCGGAGAAATCATTCTCACCCACAATTAATGACAATCGAAATTAAAAACGTAAAGCGCTATATTGTTCGAAATTGATTTGCTACCCCTACGTGGTTTCACGCTTTCCCAAAAACGATCTTTTAATTTCTTACCTGTCGTTGATTTATTCCGAATTGAATATTTTCAGGCAAAAGTAGTAAATAAAGTGGTTAAAAAAGCAATCGTAAACTGGGAAAAAATCAGACCGCAAAACGGCAATGTTCACGCCAGTTTGGTCATTAAAATCACGAACCAGCGCCCAATTTCCCTCATAACACACGGCATTATGTTAGCATTACATAGACAGTTAAAATCTGTTAGTAAAAGCTTACATATGATTTGTTGTTGCGGCTTTTCCCTACCACACTACGAACATTTCCAATAACGACCGTGATTATTTGGTCAATTCTCATATTCTTTTGTTCCGGAAAAATACCAATGCACACCCAGTATCCATAATTACGATTTCTCTTTACAAAATGACGTTTTAGGTACAATTCTATTAGAAATGCAGGTCCAATATCGATTATTCAATACGATTTCATTGAGATCCCATTTTCTGTATCTAATTTTAAATAGAAATTTATTTTATTTGAAAAGCTTGGTAGAAATACAAATTTTTAAATGACTTATGAAATGAGGAACATAAGAAAATTAATTTTTTTCATTTGACATTTGGTCCATAACTCTGGCGACACCTTCAAAGTACTTGACATCATCATTTTCAGAAATAACGCTTCGCTGAAATGTTCCTTATTGGATTAAGAATTAAGTGCATTTACAGTGGTTTACAGGTTATTTGTTATTGTTCAAAACATTTAAAAACTGTTTATCTTGAAAAGATATCAAAGGAGACCTCAAAGCTTGGAACTTATTGAAGAATGGCACTCGATGAAATCAAGAAAGTTAATGGAAATGTAAAAGTCTCATATAACAGACTAGAAACTTTTCAAGTCATCCTCGTACCTACCACTCGTTTTAGTCTTTTTCTCATCTGCAATAGTAGTGTTCTTAGTGGAACTTTTTTTTACTAAAACGTGCTTAATCACTTGAACTTTCTTCTTTTCAAAGCTAAGGGTTATCTTAAAAACCAGAGAATATTATATACAAGGTACAGACCTATTTTAAATTGGTTTTTCTCCTTATCGTATGAAAACATCAAATTTTTCATTCAGCGTGAAACTATGTGTGAAAGACATAAAAAAGTGGAATTTTCCTGAAATAGGTATGTCTAGATAATAACTGCATAATGTTCTAGTAATTAGCAGACGATAACCGAAATGCAAGTGCAAAATAATTGCAACTTTTGACACGGAAAGGGTGAGAGAGACGCCAAAGAGACGCCTGGGTCGCTCGTTACCGCATAACATTCAAATGGAAACGTCAGTGTCAGAATCACGTCCTGCCCTCGGCAGACTAATCGTTCTGTTTTCATTTCTCAATGTTAGCAGGAATAAAAATAAATGGGAAACATATATTTGTCACCTGACATTTGATTTTTACAAATGAATTTTAGAGGTGCGACTTCGTAAGAGGAGGAATATAAAGACTCAAACCATAAGTTTGCGGTAAAACTAACAACGGTTTGATGTCTAATGCAATAATTTATTGACAGTTTTTTAAACCGCTTCGAACATCAGACGACACAATGGGCACTGTCAAGTCACTTGAGCCATCATCTTTAATGTTCTTCCAAAGGCCAGTGACTCATTGCTAATAGCTGGGTTTGTCAAGCAAACAAGACGTTAAAAACAATATTTTTATTAACGTTGAGGGAGTTGCATGTGCAGCAACCTCTCGAAAATTTAAAACAAAATAATTGAAAGTGCTAACGTAACGGCGGGGAAGGTCTTTTACCGTTTTAAACTTCGAGCAAACAAGGGGTAATTGAAACGGGAGATAGGGAAATGAAAACTTGACAAACAGGATTTATCGTTTTGTCACAAAAATGCATAGCTAACAAGCCGCAATGCCAAACTTTCGGGCTTTTTCAATTAAAAATGCATGTAAACACTAGCTCATCATTCATGCTTTGCTAAATAACTCTAATTGTTCTCTCTCCCGGCCGAAAACTTTTGTTTTCCTTTTTCGTTAACTGTTTTCATTCATTCTTGTTTCCATATTTTTTGTTGATCGAAATTTATTGTAATATTAATCAGGAAAAAGTTTATGGTCGCTATAATATTGTGGCGATTGGAAACATTGTATGGTCTTGTAAAACACTACTTTAAGAAAATAAAACTGCCAAAAACAGAGAACAATGGACTGAAGCCCTTGTCAGATTTTGCTGTAAATATACGACGATTTACGAACTTGTATTTTGGCCGACTAAAAACTTCTGAAAGGTACAATGAATTAATGACTTCTGAGAGATCATTTACATATTTATAGAACCTAAAGAGAAGCTTCATGTGTCCACGAACATGTAACATTGTGTGTTTTTTATTTTTATTTTTGGATTCTACAAATTTGATATGATTTTGACGAGAAGAAAACGAATAAAAATTAAACGAACACAAGGGGGTTAGATTTTAATATGTTGTTACAAGGGTGGAAATACTTATATGGGGTGAAAAGAACCGTTTTAAAAACGTCAAATGCGGCTCCTTTTTTACATGATAAAAAGACGAGCATATTACAAGGGAGGAATGGCGTGTTGAGAAAACTTATTTATTCATTTCGGGGTAACCACGAACAGGAGGAAGAGTACTGAAAAAGGGATCAACGTCAATCCGAGCTGTTAAGCGAGCTTAAATGTGGATTTTTACAAGCGACGTGCACACACCTAAAAATTTTTATTAAACAAAAAGATTTTTTTTGCAACTCTAAATTTTAACTGGTTATTTTATTTATCTCTGGACATAAACATAAAGAGACGCCTGAATGTTTATGGTCGATCACAAAATGTATTTACTACATATATTAAACTAGGCATTAACAAAGTTCAATTTAAAAATAAAATTCCCTTTTTACCTCTTTCAAATACCGGGTAATTTGCAACATTTTATCGACGTTCGACGATATTCTGATACAGCACCGGAATAAAATATGAAAAAAAAATTTAATACTCCTTTAAACGAATAAAAAAACATTTTAAGACGTAATAAAGAGGAAACGTGTTGTAAAACCGAGCGTGCGTTTTCATCTTCGAATCAAGCAGATATGAGGGAAATCGAAGCGTTTTGCGCCCCGATAAAAATCTTCAAAATTTTATCGCTATATAATTTGGTTAGGAGACACAAATTTTCAAACGTTCTACGAAAGGATAGGATAAAAAGTCACGTTTACAGTAAATATAATAACAATAAAATGTGAATTGATTTCTCACGGGGTTGAGAGAGAGACTCACTTTATTTAGTTTAGGGGATGGGGCGAGGAGTGTTTGAAAGTCAACTTGCACAGCTGGAAACCTAATATGGGACAAGGGTGCATACTCCACTGTTCATTCTCTATACCAGATAACACTACTAATAACTTGTAATCAGATATACTCTACTGCACTTTGAATCTTTGACAATAAAATATAAATTACGAGGCAAAATTGTCCTGTCATTCGTGTTCCTTATTTAGTGATTGATATTCATCGTACAATACAGTTGCAATATGGTATACCAGAGCAACTACACTTACTTAGTAGCTTAGATTGTAACTGAAACTGAGTCCTGGATGCATCAATTTCGTTCACTCAAACTCAAATAGCGATAGAAGAGGTGTATTACATTTAAAAATGATAAATTATTAATATTTTAATTTCAAATTATTATAACAGTAGTCAATTGAAAAGTCACTATTAGAAAAAAAAAGGTTTGATTACACAAAAACAGGTGCATCGTATCTCCCAGTGTTTTAAGTGAACCAATTATTTTCGTCAAATCCAAACAGTTCACTTCTCGTGTGTCGATGATCTTAAGACCTTTGTATTTTTAGTTCATGAAACCAGAATATTAAATGTTTAAATTATGACAAGACAACGCCATTACATTAATGCGCAGTTCATTTTTACATAGCAGTTTATTTTTGTTGAACTATTTTGCATATTTCGCCTAATTAACATGACAGGTGTGCTAAAGAGAAGTACAAAGCTAACAGGGTCTTAGATCTAAAGTCGATAAAATTATACGTGATAGAGTTAGTTTATTTGAGCGGTGTAAACTAGCGAACGGCAATCTATAATCTGTGTAATACCGAAAACACCTTTTGTCCTAATACCTTTTCGACGCTTTGACAAATTGCGCGCGTTATGAAATATAATCGTTTAAATAGTGGTGTTTATAACGGTTCCGCATGAATTATCGCCCAAATACGAGTGATGCAATAGGATTAATTTGGGTGAAATGATGTCACTAAGCGTAGCCAAGGGGAGGACCATCCCTAGGGATCTCCATTGCGTCAAAAATATCAGTAGCGCACTTATTTTTAAATATTCAATAATCAAATGTTACTAAAAATTCTTTTCACAAATAGAAGCGGAAATAAAAAAAAATGTACCACCCCTGTCAAAGAAACAATTAACANTTATGTTAGTTACTAAAAATGTGTAAGAAAATTAAAAATTCATTAATTCCACATGTCAAATAAACTGTCAAATGTTATGTTAAGAGAGACTCTAACATATGGAAGTGTTAATTCAAAAAGATGCCCAGAACCATGGTCTTAGGAATGATTAAAGCTACGTTTAGACAAAAGAATCTCAGTAAACATTTTAATGTATCACAAAGTGTTGTGAAAGGACCCAAACCTGAAATTACTACACCAGCTCAAGACTGCTATATGTATGTAGATACATACCGAGTGGTTCTAAATATCCTGTAAGAGCATTGCATTCTTTGGCCGAATATACGATCATTTTATCAAATAAACATGAGGCGTTATCGTTTTCATTTCTACGGGGCATTACATTTTTCAAAATTTTAAGGTTTTTATTTTTTACTATTCAAACCATCTAAGATAAATTAATTAAATTTCGTATAAAATGTAATCTGATTTAATGTCATTAGCCATAAATATATTAGATGCGGTAAAGTAAGCAGTGGCGGAGACATGATCAAATTATTTAAGAAAAAAAAGCAATCCGGTTCTGTAAAAAATCAAATTTTTTACAGAACCGGACGTTTTAAGACGTTGTAAAATGTGAAATATAGGTCTGAAAAGAAGTTGTGCCTTGCGAATTTTACTAATTAATCGTAAATTCCTACTTACAATTGATATACAATTTGCATTCTTGACTAGTTGTAAGTAAATTTTTATCGGTATTGGTCTTTTTTAATAATTTCAGAAAATTATTCCTATCTCCGCCACTGTTTACTTACCGTATCTAATATCCTTATGGTTAATGGCACTCAATCAATCCACTGAGTATACCAAATTTGGTTAGAATATCTTGAATGGTTTGAAAATAAAAAAATAAAATTCTTAAAATTTTGGCAATTGTAGGTATAAAAATGGAAATGAACGCCATAAGCCCCTTATGTTTATTTGACAAAGCAATTTTATTTTTGACCATAGAATCCGTTCTTAAATTTTTTACCGGGAATTTGCAAACACCCTGTACAACTCTTGTAGGTCGAAGAGCTCCACTTGATAGCTACCTGCTTTTTATTACTATTGGAACCAGATATCAATTGAAAAGTGAGCGTTCTGAGGTCGATTTAAGGTCAGATCGTTTTTAAAAAAGGGTTTCACTTAAATTAGAAAACAATAATCGGTATATCAATGAAGATTTTGATTAGGTGGTCATTAATCATTATTAAAAACTCTGTATGATATAACCTAACTGTCATAGAAAATTAACACATATACCTACCTAAATATAGTAAAACCTTCACTGTGATTATATTTGAGTAGAGAACTGTCTATCATCGAACAACTGTCGCATATATTTACATGTAATCGAAGAATATGCCTTAGAGTATCCTGGGATTTATACCGTCTATAAGGAATTACTCGATTGTAATACAATGCCGTGCATAATGTCAGATGATGCAAATAAATATGCCATTCTTATCGTAGTGACTTTCCGAAAACGTTTCTACTTCTGAAAAGGGTATACCAGCAGCTGCTCGATTTCATGACTTCGATATTTAAAAAGGAATTTTCGTAACAAGGAAATTTCACTGGTTGCATATTTTCTAAATTGGACAAATTCGAATGCAGAAGTAATAAAATGTAGAAAATTTTTATGAAGAACGAGTCAACTGGTTGGTAGTGATGCTACTTTGATAAGGTAGTAACCTGCGCAGTTCACGATATTTAAATACACATGAATTATGTAGATGGGTACTTATTCGATTGGACATATTGATACTCCACTCTACGTTATTAATAGTCACAATTTACACACAATACAATACCAAACTCCGAGCTGAACGTTTCAATACAATTTATATTCAAATACGTTACATTCATTTGGGCATAATTGTGCAAAAAGATATTTTGTTGCATAAAATTCTTTACGGACACACATTTGATTACATTTTACCTTATTTGTCATAGTTCCGTTTATATTTCACTCGTTCATCACTTAATTCTCTTAACAAACAAGTGTGAAATTAAAATGGAA
The DNA here is from genome assembly GCA_013372445.1 of Hypothenemus hampei. Taxonomy (NCBI): domain Eukaryota; kingdom Metazoa; phylum Arthropoda; class Insecta; order Coleoptera; family Curculionidae; genus Hypothenemus; species Hypothenemus hampei. Next base: position 1,176,763 of record JABRWK010000016.1, on the reverse strand, counting down.
TTTAAAAGGGTGTTGTATGTATTTCGGCAAATATGTTGTCTTGTATTACAGTGAGTTTCTCACTCAAGTTGTGATTTATTCCTTTCTATGAGTCGGCTCGCGCTCCTGTGGCATTCCTGCCGCAGACAACTTATTTATGTTCGGATTGTTTTCCAAATGCCGACTCGCAGGAAAGCTCAAGCGGTTTACGGAATCCGCGATTCAAACTCGCCGAGTCACGATATTCAAGTGGTCGAGCCCGCAAGAGTCCTATTTAACACTTCAAACGATTTCTTAAATAGGACGTTCAAGATGGAGCTTTCGAATTTTTTTTTCAGGTTGCGAGGAAAATTGCGTTGAATTCACTTTTGACAAACCGACCGAACGAATTTATTAGAAAATGTTAAAACGAAATGAAATGATGCAATTACGCGCATTTTATGGGGAGCAAAACGTGATTGGTATTCAAACGGTGTCTCTACTTATTAGTGGTTTGCTATGGCAGACTACTGCAAACTGTCTAAATCATGGACGTATCCTTGATTTGATGTTATCACTTGCACGATTGAAAAATCTTTTAAAGCCCAACTTTTTCAATAAAATTAAGTGGTTTTTAAAGAATTTTCGTAACAATAATCGTACTTGATTCCCAAACAAATTTTAAATAGATATTTTTGTAAAGAACATCTCAGCACGGCACTGCATAAAATCGTCCAGACACGTAGAAACTAATTGCTGAGTGCAGTACGTGCGTACAACTCTTTCCTGCTATGTCGGTTTGTTGGAGGGCCATTACCAGAATGTAACGTCAACACATGTCTTCTATTGGAGTCTTTTAATAATTTTAAATCCAGTAAAATTTTTGTAATTACGTTAATTTTAAATCAGATTTAGTACAAAGTCAGCGTTAACAATAAATTATACTAATATTTGAAGGAAAAAAAGTGTTCAGGTCTTTAGTTCAAAACTCGGTCGCTTCTATAAATTTATTTTATGGACTATAGACAAAGAATCGGTGTCTAAAAGGTAAAAAAGTGGATAGGTGGATGCATGTGCAGACCGAAAGGACACATGTACTGTTTGAGAATCAGCGACAAATCACACAATTCGAATTCATAAATCTGGTCGACTGGACAATGGATTGGTTCTAATCTTTACAGTCTCTTTATATTACTCAGTTCACAATAAGAACGTATATTATTAATAAAATATTCACGTAAACTCGCATTTGTACATATTTAAAGTGCGTTTAATTTTCATAACGAATTAATTATCCATATATGTCTACGATTAAAATTAAAACGGGAAAATAATATTGAAATGAATTATTTCCTCGTTTTACTTTTTACAAAAATATCAAATATAAAGTCTGAAGAACAATCGGTATTAAAATGGCCGCCTGTTCGCCTATTAAGTAATAAAATCTCGTACAAGTCGAGATATAGTCATTTATCACTCCGGTTGTTACAGCTTCTTGTCGCTTTAAAACCAGTTTAAAATGATCTAATTAAGTAAAACAGATATAAAATTGAATTTGCCATAGTTTAACCAAATTAGGGATACCTTAAGGCAAGTGACTCGTTAGGAAAAACTTCTCAAGTCATTCCATATATGGCATTCGATTTATTTCAATTTTCTTTACTATTTTTCTTTCCTTACGATTAACCATATGTTTTAATAGTAGGTCCTCTGTTTGGAGCGAGCTTTGGAACCAATGGAGCTTATACTTTCTCGGTTCCAGGACTACCACCAGCAGCTCATGCTCTTGCCAAATCGGGTTTCCTTTTTGATCATGGTAAGTAAAAAAGCAATTAGCCTGTTGGGGTAGTGATATTGAAGAAATTAATTTCGTTCGAGTGAATGTGACTTTTAACCATCAAATAAATGTCACGTGCGAAGGAATGGCTCCTTTCGAATCGCTTTGAGTGAGCTAGTCAGAGCTTTTGATCGTTGAATCACATCTAAAGGGGCCGATGGTGTGAATGCGCCTGGTTCTCCCTCTCGATTTGCAGGAAAAACTCTGATACCAACATAATTAAACTACAAGCAGTGTAATTTAACTTAATTAAATTCCCTTTTTCGACGGACTCTTGGTGTCAGCCTGAGCGTTAAACGGTTCCAAAGAAAAAATTCAAAGGCGTACCTGGAGTTTTATCTAAACTTTTTCACATTACATTTTCTATATTCATTTTTGGGAAATATTACGTATCATAAAAGTAAAAATTCCTTAATTTTTAACGTTATGGCTATTTAATTTCATGTTTTTCATTAGGTTTCTACGTTTAAAAAATCTTTTAGAGGTACGTCACTGTAAAAAAGCTCCGGTAAAAGGGGACGATACAAACTTTTTACTTTTTTCCACCCATTGAACATTAAAACGCGGCATTTAATTTCATCAGAGATCTAAGAAGAGATTTTTGATCATAAAAAGAACAGAAGAAACAGTTGCTTGTTTCCACTGTTAGCACTTGAAAGTCATTTTCGCAATACACAAACGACAGTAGCAAATTTCGTAAAAATTGTGCAGTTAAATACTTATAAACTGGATGTAACAAATGTAACATTTAAAATATTTGTGTGAAATATTAGTTTTGAAACTACGAATAAGTGTTAAAAAATCCAGGATTTAAATTTAAAACGTTTAAATGCAAAAACTGCTTGAGAAGTTTCTAGTTTTTGAGGGTTGAAACGTTTGAACAGACGGACATCGTAGGCTCTTATCACCCCCGTTAGCACCCTTTCGAGACAAAAAATGGCCAATTTCGCGATAAACACAATGGGCTTATTTTGGCCGGGGTTATGGTTTTAAGATTCGTTTCTTGAAAATGAGCGGATTTTAATTATCTGGCATGAATATGTTGTTTTCTTAGTAATTAGCTGGCAGGTATTTTTCCAGAAAAAAATATGATTTTGGTCTGGAAATTTAAGCATGATTTTAACTGTTTTAGTGACACGCGATGCATGAATCACTAAAAAATTCAATATGTGTGCACAAAGAAAATTGCGCATTTTTAGAGCAATTTCCAGATTCCAGCTTTGCGTCGCGGCGCTGACTGGGCGTCTCGGCAAATATCTTTCAGGCTCCGCCTCGCGCCGCCTCCGCTTTCCAAATAGGATAACTACAAATCTATTTCATTCTCCAATTGCAATGTAAAATTCCCCAGTCAAAATATCATTCACTCCAACATTTTTCAACATATTTATTTCGCAAAATTCCTAATTACCGTGCGAGTGATGTTAATTGGATTAAACTACCCTCGTCAAATTCAAAAAACTTTTAGCCACCTGGTGATTCAAAAAAAAATAAAGAAATGATTTTATTTTCTTTTTTAATCGCCTTTCCTCTTTCGTTTCACTGCACTTTGATTGGGCGGGCTTTTAAGGAAATTGGCAGGGTTGTTCGAAACAATTTCAAGAGACAGTCAGAGTCGAGTTAAGAGTAATTAGGTAAGGTAATCATGTGGGGTGCTGAGATTTGGTTCAGTAGTGCTTATTAGCAGTCAGCGATGTGCCGTCATGCACTGCTGGGGTGGCCATAGTCGGAGCATTAAATTTTTCAATAATACAAAATATGGATTAGTTATTAAAAATAATTAAAGTTTATAACAAAAGAAAATGACAATTGGAACTTAGAATGTACCGTTAATGATGTTAAATTTATAGAGGAAGTAAGTTTACCTCCGCCAATGGTAAAATAGAATAATGTGTTGGAGTTTTAGGGGACCATGTCAACTCGTGGGGAACAAGCGTCAAGTGAGCGGTTAGTGACGAAGTTAAATAAACATTTAGCCTGTTACATTCCCCTTTTCTAGCAAACTAATGTCTTTACGTCAGTCACTGCGCGTGTAGTCTGGCACTGACCTATGACGCCTCCAGTTTGGGGCTTATAATGTAATTGAGATCCGAATGGGATAAATGTTCCGGTTCACAGCAAAAACACTTAAGTTTTTGCTCCGATTTTCGGCCCCGTGACTTTTTCCAACTAAATTTCCTTTGATGGTTGCATAAGGGCTCTCGTCAGAAAATCATATCGAAAATTTCCCGCAATGCGTTGGGTTTTATGGCGGCATTTAGCTCAATCACATTCCGAGCGTGTCGCAACGTTATCCATTGTCACAAATCGCGTTTGGAGCGGTCATGGCTTTAGTGCAATTACCTAAGCATTTATTGGAGGAGTAGAAAATGACTTTTGGACCTCGAAACAACCGCAATAAAGTTTTTTTTATTTACGTTTGCCTAACGGATAGATTACTTCAACATACATAGAAAGAGAGTTACAATTGCGCCTTTTGAAAAATATATCCATTTAACTTGCCGACAGTTGATATAAAGTGATGTGATGGAATGATAAAATGTCTGATATAAAAGATTATTAATTCGTAAAGTCTTTAAGGAATCAGTGGCAAATTTCAGAAGCTGAAAAGCCGATTAAGACGACCTCGTCTCGGCAACAAGCAAAAAGGGTATACAAGGTGTTTTTGCCATCGCGGAATCTGGTCGTGAGTCGTGAGAGACAAAGCGACGACATTGTTTAGCACGACCGGCATCAAACAGGCCGGTTAATCACACCTGGTCCGATTCGAGCCATTTTTATTCTTTTGCTCTGATGAATCGTGTTCGCAGATATTTGGCTCAACTGTGCCATTAATCAACTGAAAATATTTCTATAAAACATCTTTTTGTGACTCGCTATATACAAATAATCTGGATATTTTCAGGCGTAAACAAAAACTACAGAATTATTATTTCTTCATCGTCTTCCTTTCATTTATGTAGACTGTCAACTGCTTCTAATTTAATAAATACTTGCTGACGTACTAACTACATATTTATTTTGCAAAAACATTTAGATGCAATGATTCAGAAATAAGATTTTTTACTAAAATGTATGTCTTTGTATTTGGAAGAGGTATTGAGAATATGACGAAAAGCATTATCATGAGAAGAATGACACTTCTGATGGACCGTTTAGGTCTTTTTGTGCAAAAAGCCGGCTTCAATTTTTCAGACAGTTGTTGACAAAAATGGGCAATATTAATGTTTCGAAATTCTGTCAAGAAATCGATATAAATGACACTTTCTGCAAGTAAGCTGCATTAAAAACATTCTTGTACAAAACGTCTTAGAAGCTTTTTTTTCTGTTTTTGTTCTAGGAAAAGCAGTTCTTGGAACCCACTTTACTCCTATTTTTCCAAATTTCAATTTGTTATAAATACTCCGGCTTTCATAGCGACGCTTATTTATAGCAATCTCAACAAATCACGCATAGAAATCCGCCTATTAATTATCAATGAACTCGTTGAATGTAATACAATCAGTGACAGATGTTCGAGGTAGTCTATCATGAACTAAATTTGCAACGCTTTCTCTGTCTGCCTTATTCTTTTCAAGACGTAATAATTAGATATTAAACAGTTTCTATTATTCACATTTCATTGATATTTATATTAGAATAAGGTATTATTCATTTAATTCTAATTTTTCTCCAGTTTAGAAAAAAGATTAAAATTCGAACTATTTAAATTATGTAGAGGTAACGTGTTCCAACAATTAGAATCCCTCAGTTAGAAAATTTATTTTAGGCAATTTTTAATTTTTGTTCACACGCGTTTTCTTAAGAATAAAATTTTCCATCATTTTTTTTTCTCTTTTGTGACAATTTTACACTTTTCCAAGTAGTAGGCAAACATAATATCATGTCTATCCTAAAAAACTGTGATAAGGACGTTTTGAGCAAATGTTTTAACGTAAATTCCTTTATTCTTGCCCACCCTTAAAATGCCCCCATATCATCGATTCCTTTAATTTTGTAGTTTAGTCTTTGGACCATCGAAATATAGCTAGGTTTTATTTATAACCATTCGAATGAGAAAATTTGTATCATTTTTTACTCTAAGATAGATTGAGCGCCATTTTATTGACCATGTTCGCTTTTGATCTACATTCAGACATTTAGCAATCCCAGTTTTCAGAAGATGATGATATTTAGAGCTCCGAAGATTTTAACATAAATCTCTTAAATGATGAAATAGCATGGTTTGGAATCACCTTTAAGAGTTCATAGCATGTGAATAAATAATACAATATGTATATTTAAAATATTCACAATAAAAGATGCAAATATATACTTACCAAAACCTTTAATTCACATCTGTCGAATCAGATGTCTCAAAGATCGTGCATTTGACATGTCAGTTTAGAATAGAAGAGTGCGTGTGGTATTAAAAAAAAAATCAGCAAAATAATACTCCTTTTCTGGACCACCATTTCAGGCAGTTACAACGGAGAAAAGCTTTAAACCAGTATAGTGCAGAAGAATGTTTTGAAAAGTTTCATATCGTTTGTTCTGCGAGTGATGGAGAGTTTTTTATTCGATAACAAAAATAAAAACTCGGTCCAGAGATAGCAAATCATGGTGCACAAGGAAGTTGAAAAAAATAAGAATTCATTTGATAATTTACAAGAATAGAGGTTAAACGGGAAAGATATGTGCGTTGAATTGTATAGAAATTACACAACATTTTTAAAATCAATTTTAAAAGAACTAAATAAGAGTACTTCTCAAAAATAATTGTAGAAGCGGATAACATAAAAGAACTTGAGAAGTAATAAAATTTCAGAGAAAGCAATTCTGATATAAATAACATAAGAATAGAAGTGAATATTTTTAATAAGTTTTGTTTTCAAATGAAAACAATGATCTTCCAGATGGAACAATACGCTATCAACTACTTAAGAAATGCAAAGAGAAGAAATTTAAAATGTTTGTTTATAAACCTACTAACACCTGATGAAATAGACAGAATAATCAATTCCTTGAAAGAGAAAATGGCAACCCACGTATACAATTTTTGAACAACAGTAATAAAAAACATCAGTGACCTAATACCTAAATCTTTATCATCATCTTTATCATTATTAATATTTGTTTAAAACAAAGAATTTTTCTCACATTTTACAAGATAAGATAAAAGTATAAGAATTTCCGTTTTACGAAAAGACGGACTGCAAGATCTCTCTGAATAACTATAGACCGATATCGGTGCTAATAATAATATTTAAAATTACTTAGAGAAAGGACGATCGACTTGTTTAAATAAAAACACTATTCTAAGCAAAGCCACAGCATGGACGTGTAGATCAAATCAAGCCACGACAGTAGCTCTTGCGGCAGTAGTTGAGAAAATATCGGAAACACTGGACGGGGGTGAAAACGTTGCTTTGACACTTGCGTGATCTACCAAAGGCCTTTGATGATGTAGAATATTTGCTATTGCGGACTATTATAGAATTCGTGGATTGCCTCTCAAAATTTTTGAGCTTTATCTCCCCATTGATGACTATTAAAAAACGCGTGCCATAATTCTCAAAATTGGAATCTCTTTTACTTATTATTTATATCAATGATTTGTCGGATAGATAACATTCTATGCAAATATGTAACTTTAGACTTCAGGTTTATAACGTTGCCGATGATACTTAATTTACAAGCAGAAGTAGTGACGTAGTATGTGTTCTATCTAAAAATTTGTGGAGCAGGTTTGTCGAGTGGTTTTCCAGAAAACGTATCTATTCGTAAGAAGCCTGCGTGAAGCTGGAGGTATACAATCCACTAAATTCTTGAGCGTTATCATGCAATACAATTTTAAGTTCAACTGGCACATATAGATCATCTTAATGAAACTACCATCTATGCTCTTTCTAATAACCCAATTAAGAAGGCTTACCAGCTTGTAAACGCTACCTAGTGGTTACCACGATTTATTTCATTCAATCGTGTCCTATGGTATCATTTTCTAGGTGATGATCATTTTCTGGATAGTTTTTAAGTTTTTATAAAAGAAAAAAGAGCCATAAGAATTAAGGTTGAAATTGACAGAACAACGTCGTTTAGAGGATACTTTAAAAAGTAAGCCATTCTTACATTTGAAACGCAATACATTCTTATCTACTTGTACTGCCTACGCTTGTGAATATAAGAAAGATTTTTTACTCACATTCATGAACATAATGCTGGTCATAAAGCATACCTGCAAGTTCTATATCACGGAATCATCTTGATGGAAGAAGGATGAACTACCAAGGTGTAATATTCTTTAATCATCTGTTAAACCATTTCACTCTCTTTGATAAGTCCGCTTAAAAAGAAATAATACTATTTATTAGAATTATTTAAGATTACAATTAGTCCATAATATTGTTTTATATATTTTTTATTAGTAACTTTTTGAGTAATATATTCCATTTAATTCATTTCGCAGAGTTTCTATATCATGAAGTCAGATTCATATAAAATATTCAAGGTCTCATCCATGAAGTTTAAGTCCATTTCGTTGATGAAAGGATGAATGCATTGAATCAATATTTTTTAGATTTGATACTACAATCTTTCCAATTTCTTTTAATTTTGAATGAACAATGTCATGCTTTTAAAGAAAGCATCCCAAATTTTGGCAGTAGAATATGAAGATCGGTCGACATGAAAAGTACCTACCTTTGTTTGTTTTCTTTGAAGTCCTTTCAAATACAGCCACTTCATGTGGGATCGATAATCCATTTTATCGATTTTACCACTTCCTACAGACATCTGGTTTTATTGAAAAATTCATATTAGTAAGTGTTTAATGGTTTTTGACGTAAAACAAAAAGCAGGACTGATCTCACCATATCATCTCGTGAACACGGATGACATTTTCAGAAGTTCAGATTCTGGTTTCTCTTTGCAAGTTTGTCAAGCTTAAATTCACCAAACCATTCATAAATAGTGGCCCTTGAATGTTTCTTTTCGTCAAAGGTCAAATAATTTTACACAATTAGCATTCTATTAGCGTTATAAGATAACCTTAATCGATACCTCATTTGAAATTAGGGATTAGGTTTCGTCGAAACCTACAAAGTATAAAATGAAAGTTTCAACTAATTCCTAATGTTAAAATGTAAATTGGAAAAGCCGCTAGAGCCCGATTAAATACATTTTGGAATAAGCAATGCACACATCCGACCAATATCCGAAGGTAAAACGAAAGGAGAACATATTCGTGCAAAGCAATTTCGTGGCTAAAAAGATATTTTCTCCTTCTCATTTTTTCCGATTTTCTCCAAGTATCTGCGTCTCCGTCGTTTAGATTGCCGGGGATCGCAGTAATCTGGAGCAAAGTGATCCGATAACGAGGGAGCTTGACATATGGGTACACATGCTGTTCTCAGGACGCGATATAAACAAACACCGCTCTTTGCATATCCTTTGTAATGGGCTCTTTCTTGAGAGAGGGTAGTTACCCGGCCCATTATGATATAATAAGGTATCGAGGGCCTTATTATGGTCCCCCTCACGACCTCTCTTCCTACTTTTTATGCTAATTTCACTGCCTATTTGTCAGATATTTTGTTTGCGGTCCGATAGGGATCTCCGAAAATTAATTACGTAATTTTTTTGATAGTGATGAATGTTTTGGTTTTGTACAAACCTACCCCTGCTGTATTAATTTTTAACTTCATACATTCATGTCCCAAGCGAAGTTTCATAAAAAAAAGTCCGTTAACCGGTAAATACGTCGATTGCATTTAAATTATTCAAATGTTTGAGAGCTTAAGGCTCGCAAAATATATTATACCATTTACGACAGTATCTTACTGTCAAAGATGTCAGAATGACGCGGGGTAATATCCCTCGTATGCGTTTACCTTGTTTAGACCATACGTTCGTCGCGAGTTGGTTAGGATTTATTGGTTGGACTAAAACCGTTATCAGATTCAATAGGAAACAAAGGAAAAAGTCTGGGGCCCCCTCAACGAAATTTAAATTTCAGTGAGTTTGTGCGGAAAAAGAGAGATAGTTTAAATTTAAAACTACAAAGCGAGGGTTGAAGGAGAAAGAATGCGGCGATATTTTAAAGCTTTATCTCGATTGGAAGTATCGGACTTAAGCAAAAGACCGCTCATAGGATACATGTCGTGTGTGTTTATAGCTTGTCTACACATATAAAGGAAAATGGGGTTCTTTTTGCCTCTATATACTTTTACTCTACATTTAACATCATTGCGCTCGAATCTACCGAATTATTCTTAATCATTTTTATTTCGTCACGTGATAAATCAACCTCTCAAATTGTAGCAGCTTTATCTTGGCAAGCAAAGTAAAATTGTGATAAAGTCGCCTCTAGAAAAACACAATACCTCCACCCGTTCTAAAATACAGTAATTGCTTGCCAAGGTTGTCGCTTTAACACAGCTATTACTTTTACAACTGCTTCTACAGGAAGTAGCCATCTTGAATTCTTTTTATTACAACCTTCTTCTTCTTCTTTTTCTCCTCCCTTATCGACGTGTTAATGTCTTCATGCAACAGACAAGAATTAAACAGAATGGAATTTCATTAACGTAAATCAAGAGGAGTAATTGAAAAATCTGATTTTTTCCAAGTGGCTATGCCGATGAAAATATAAAATTACGCGCTTCAAAGATGGACCAAGTTGAATGCCATAATGAGATTATTTAGGGAACAATATTCGTTATAATTGAAGTTTAAAGTGTCTAAATGATCGCAATAAACACGAAATAAAAAAGTTACAAATCAACGTTTAAAGACGCGTCACGAGAACAGGACAGGGGAGACTCAAAGTATAAAAATAAATGAAAACTTAGCTCATTCGGAGTCTGATTAAATTTAAGTCCGGGGGTAAAAGTCGTTGTCACCCGGAGCCCTCTTTAAAAACGTCTAAAGGGCCTTTTCAACGAAAATTATATCTAAAAAGCGACAGTTGACTATAATCGGCCAGGAACATCAACCTGTTTAAATTAGTTCGGTTGCCTTCAACGTTTTCATTAATTTTGCTTTAACTTTGAACACAAACTTCCTACTTTCATACCTTTCCTATCTACTCGTAATTTTATTACGTAACTTTAAAAAACCAACATTTCAACTAAATTATGAAGCTATGCAAAAACTAATAACTAATTTTAAACCATCGACATAGTAGTTTCATTAAAATTCTAGAAGGAGGAACAATACTTATTCAAATGTTTTTGTTAACATTTTTTGAAGTATTTATTATTTTCCTTTTTAGTTTGTAAATGTCAGCCAATAATCTTTGCGCGAAATGGGTCTCGTGTGAACTTAATCATCATAAATTTCGAAAGTGGTAAAATATGGTGCATTGTTCAGCTGACTTCTTTAAGAATACGACATCCTACCTAATTTGTAAAATAATATTCGTGGTTTAAATGAGATTCTCGCTTAACAAACTAGAAATGCATGTAAAATTCTAATAAAACTTTGATGCCTCTGATGGCTGGTTGAGCTTAAAATTAATTACATTAAAGCATAAACAATAACTCGGCAATTATGTGAGGAGTTTTCATTGCGGCCGACATATGAAATACTCGGCTATTCATGTGGAATAACTGTATAACCAGACAAGGCAGGATATTGCAATAAAAACATAAAGGCAATCTCTCTTTAAAAATATAGAATTTTGATGGTTGATTGTGTAGATAGAGATAAAAATGTGAAAGAAAAGAAATAAGAAACGATGTAATTGAAAAAAGTGAAATAATTCCTTTGGGTTTAAAGGATCTACGCCAGTGTTTTAGTATGCAATCCCCCTTACAAAAGCGAGCTTTACCCTATTATTACGTTCGGATGACCCCTTTGCAGAGCAATAGATTATACCAAAAGGCAATCTTAAGTTCGTATTTTTCACCGAGACTCTTTTTATCTCAGAGGCGAATTTTTAACAGGTGATTATTCAATTACCTTTTAGGGAGAATGCAAATTTGCGGAACGAACTCGTAATTGATAACGCTCAAAAAAAAAATCGATCGTAACCATATAAAGAAATAGAATAAATTTCGTTTGAGTGACAAGGAAAGAAAATTAATACATATGGAATGCAATATTTATTGTTCCGGATTTTATCTCGGTTTTACTCATTTCGCGTACAAGGTTTTGTAAATTTATGTCTCCAAATATTAGGTTTTGTGGCGTTGACAGGGCACGATGGTGAGGTATAACGCTTGCCGCCTGCCTGGCTTAGGCAAACCCGCCACAATAACTTCCCCAAATAAATGTCAATGCTTAAACGGAATTATTATTGCATTAGGGCTTTTCCTTTCCCTTTTAATAGTTTTCTTTACTCAAATTTATATCGTTGCCCCTGTTATTGCGTCTGAATAAAAAAAAACAAAATAAAAAATATAACTTGGTTGCTGAGAGAACTGACCGCAAATACATTGTCAAGCCATTGCCAGAATGTATCTTTTATTTCGTTTAAGATATTGCGGGATGATATTTATCATCGTACAAGAATGCGAAGAGTTCCACGGGATTATTATTACACGGGTTCTAAGTAGGGACGGACCCCATTGTGTCAATATGTCAAGTATAACCACATAAAAAATATTCCCGAACAATGAAAAATATGTCATATTTATCAAACTCCCCCACTCTAACAGTCAAAATGAATAAGTGAAAAAACCAAAGCTAAAATTTCTTTTTGCCACAGGTGTGACTTGCTTAGGTAAATCTCCATATTAGATTACCCTAACGTTCTCGGTTGTAACACGATGTCGAGATATCTATTCTTTTATTCTTTTCTCACTTTATTTTCCATTGTAATCAGCGGGTTGAATATATTTCGTCGATTCTGATACCCAAGGAAGTTATGAAATATTAATGCGATTCCAGAATTAGCGATTCAAATTCATTCCGGCAATTCAGTGAGTGAAACTATACTTTTACCATTTTAGAAATTCAAAAAGATAAATACTTATTCAATGACGTAAAGGATTTTCCTAATATGTCAAAACTATAATCGTTTATTCATAGAGCAACATTTAAAGATAACTTGTATCGGCTCTTTAAAAGCAGCCATAAAGCCTAAAAGTCAAGAGTATTACTTTACTTTGTATAACATGATTTAGATATATGTACATTTCGGTTAGATTTTAAAAGGAAAGCGCCGCTTGGAAGGGGAAAGGCGGTGAAAACGAAACGGGGCGTGTCTACGCTTGGCGCACCCCCGCGATCGAACGCACCTGAGCTCGACGTTCGGATGTTTATTTGTTTTGCGGTTTATTTCAGTTTGAGGAGCCGCACCTGATAATGACGTATGCTACGCAATGTCCATTGTAGTTGACAGTCGTCGTGTCAAAATATTATTTTAAATCAGAGAGTTTTCAAATTTAATATCGAAAGACGAAACTATTCTCCTAATAATGATACTGGCAAACTGTCAATAAACCCCCCTATTACGCTTAAATGACCAAAAAATACCATAAAATATGATGGTAGAAAAAAAAACGTCAGGTTGTCTGCTGCGGTAGGTATTGTGTAGAATATACTGGTAATATGTAGCGGCGATATTAAAATTTGTCGTGATTGATGAAAGTTAGATAACAAGTGCTTTAAAAGGGGGTCGGAACTCTCATTGGGACGCTTATTGCGTCCAACCCAGCTCGGTCCTTTTGATGGCATTTTTTTACTGCTCTACTGAATTTATTAACGTTTCCCATGTTCATTTTCCTTACATATTCACTGACCATCAAAGATATTACACTTATTCTATGCAAATTCACATATGTTTTCTCGTCACTCGATTTATAATGAACTTGACTAACACGCTTTGCATTAATACGGTTTTCTTCTAATTATTAGTGTCAACACTCAAATAAAACGGGATATTTTTTGAAAATGTTTAGGAATTTTACTAGAAAGATCTTATATTACTTTACGCGATTTTAATTTACACGATTCCCTCTATGTACAGGGCGTTCCAACGAGGACTGAACAAGGCCTATTCTCCAGTTTTTCAGAACTTTTGTTAAGATACGAAAAAAGATACGACGTAACTTTTTTCGTTGAAGGCTAAAATAAGAATTAAGGGCCAATTGAATTTGAAACAAAAGAAATACGAGGCAATCTTTTTTTTTGGAACGGTGTATTTGGGACTTGATATTTGGAAAGTTTAAATTTTTCTATGAATATCTACCTAAATTAAATTAATTTAGGTTAATAAGCATAGTCAATGCTCAGTAAAAATTAAGATTTGAAACATGCGTAACAAAATGCGAACATTCCGTACATCAAATCCAAAATACTGCGATCCATTAAAAAAAATGGAGATTACTTCGTATTTCTTTTGACTTAAGTTCAATTGGTTTTTAATTCTCATTTTCGGGTTCTACGAAGAAAGATACATTAAATTCATATCTTCGTTTTTTGTAAAAAAAATATTGACAAATTGGGAAATAATGTTCTGTTCATTTCTCGATGGAACACCCTGTACATAAAACTGCGTGGTAGATTTTAATATACTAGTTGTCCTTGAATGGACTGCACGAGATGATAAATAGACCAAATATTTTTAAAACTTGAAACTTGAAAATTTCTTAGAATTATGGTTTGCTTGATTTGTAACGAACGTTTACAAAATTTTATACAGGATAAGTTACAGGAGTAAAACCTTAACATGTATAAGAGTAAATTAACCTTATTATGTGTAGATCTGTTCAATTTAAAACAAGAATTAGGGTAGCAAAAAAATGCTTTAGAAATTTAATAATGAAATTTCAAACAACAGGATCTGGTGCTGACATCAAAAAAAAGAAAAAAGTATCTGGTTGAAAACGATGCAGCAATAATATTAGTCCTGCAATCTGTTATTGAAGACCCAATTACGTCACTACGGAATCGTTCTAAGCCAGTGTTTCCCAACTTGGGACCCACTCCTCACAGGGGCGTCAATTTAATTGTTAAAAGGGCAGTTTCAGTTATGTGTTCTATAATTTGAAAATTTACTTGCTGTTTTTTTTCTTAATTATTTCTTAGTCCATGTTTCCTTAAAATTGAAGTTCTGTGTCCTGAACAGGTTGTTATTTACGGAGGGAACAAAAAGAAAGTTGGAAAGTACTGTTCTAAACATTTAAAAGTAGTAAGAAAAAATATAAAGGATTTTAAAATCCAATCATATACATAATATGCATTCAAACTAAATCATAACCATAATTTAGAAGTAGGTGATGAACGAAGAAGATTAACCTCTTGTATTTGGATAGGGGACTAAATTTAAATGTAAATAGAGATTTTCGTATACAGAATATATCTTCTGACGAATGTTCCTTTTTACATTTGGAGTTTTGGCATCACAACATATAAGGTAAAGAAAGGTAAATTTTAGAACTAAGACTACCGAAAATATCAAATTGAAACTAATAGCAAGAAGACAGAATAATTAAAAAGTGAACGTTTTACGGTGAAATGTCATTTCACGTTTCATATATAATAGCTCTATATTTTTTCAATGTCACTTCTAATGAAAATTCGTAATTAAAAATTATTTCCGAAAACAGTTAGAAAATTGTTTTGAAATTCTGATGGGGTATTTTCTATTTATTTTTAGTACGTTTTTCTTTTAACTTTTTAAATAATTTTTAATTATTTTTACAAGTTTTAAGCTTTTATTTATAACTTACCTCGTGGTTGAATGATTTTAATTAAATTATATAAACGTTCATTTTAAATGAAGCAGGCTTTGATTTTTTCAAGTTTCTAAAATTTTTGATTTTCATGGTGTGCTTAGAACATAACGAGAATTTTTAATTTCGTGTGCTGTTTTAGTCCGATTCGCGCTAGATTTTCGTTGTTGTGTTGGTAAACTTCTCCAAAAAATTGCTACACTGTATTAGGCATTTTGGATATTTGGTCTATTTTCAACACTCAAAAATATTATACGTGTTTTGGTAGGATCAGCAATTTTGAAAATGGACCAACCCATCAAAAACTTTTTAGGCAATTTTACCAAAACAACAACGAAAAAATCGCATGAATCGAACTAACACAGCACGCGAAATTAAAAATTCTCGTCATTTTATGAACACACGTTTCCTGAAAAAACGTTAACTAGTGATTAATACTTAATACTCTTTACTTAAATTTCATAAAAAAATCAATATTTGGATTTTTTTCTTATGTATTATAGGTTCTAAAAAACGTGTCCTTTTACAGATTCTCAGTTTTAACAATAAAAATGTTTGTCATCTGTTATAAGTTTTTTTTAATAGAAAATACGTGGGTATATCATTATTAGATTCCCGAAAATTTCTNAAGAAATGCAAAGAGAAGAAATTTAAAATGTTTGTTTATAAACCTACTAACACCTGATGAAATAGACAGAATAATCAATTCCTTGAAAGAGAAAATGGCAACCCACGTATACAATTTTTGAACAACAGTAATAAAAAACATCAGTGACCTAATACCTAAATCTTTATCATCATCTTTATCATTATTAATATTTGTTTAAAACAAAGAATTTTTCTCACATTTTACAAGATAAGATAAAAGTATAAGAATTTCCGTTTTACGAAAAGACGGACTGCAAGATCTCTCTGAATAACTATAGACCGATATCGGTGCTAATAATAATATTTAAAATTACTTAGAGAAAGGACGATCGACTTGTTTAAATAAAAACACTATTCTAAGCAAAGCCACAGCATGGACGTGTAGATCAAATCAAGCCACGACAGTAGCTCTTGCGGCAGTAGTTGAGAAAATATCGGAAACACTGGACGGGGGTGAAAACGTTGCTTTGACACTTGCGTGATCTACCAAAGGCCTTTGATGATGTAGAATATTTGCTATTGCGGACTATTATAGAATTCGTGGATTGCCTCTCAAAATTTTTGAGCTTTATCTCCCCATTGATGACTATTAAAAAACGCGTGCCATAATTCTCAAAATTGGAATCTCTTTTACTTATTATTTATATCAATGATTTGTCGGATAGATAACATTCTATGCAAATATGTAACTTTAGACTTCAGGTTTATAACGTTGCCGATGATACTTAATTTACAAGCAGAAGTAGTGACGTAGTATGTGTTCTATCTAAAAATTTGTGGAGCAGGTTTGTCGAGTGGTTTTCCAGAAAACGTATCTATTCGTAAGAAGCCTGCGTGAAGCTGGAGGTATACAATCCACTAAATTCTTGAGCGTTATCATGCAATACAATTTTAAGTTCAACTGGCACATATAGATCATCTTAATGAAACTACCATCTATGCTCTTTCTAATAACCCAATTAAGAAGGCTTACCAGCTTGTAAACGCTACCTAGTGGTTACCACGATTTATTTCATTCAATCGTGTCCTATGGTATCATTTTCTAGGTGATGATCATTTTCTGGATAGTTTTTAAGTTTTTATAAAAGAAAAAAGAGCCATAAGAATTAAGGTTGAAATTGACAGAACAACGTCGTTTAGAGGATACTTTAAAAAGTAAGCCATTCTTACATTTGAAACGCAATACATTCTTATCTACTTGTACTGCCTACGCTTGTGAATATAAGAAAGATTTTTTACTCACATTCATGAACATAATGCTGGTCATAAAGCATACCTGCAAGTTCTATATCACGGAATCATCTTGATGGAAGAAGGATGAACTACCAAGGTGTAATATTCTTTAATCATCTGTTAAACCATTTCACTCTCTTTGATAAGTCCGCTTAAAAAGAAATAATACTATTTATTAGAATTATTTAAGATTACAATTAGTCCATAATATTGTTTTATATATTTTTTATTAGTAACTTTTTGAGTAATATATTCCATTTAATTCATTTCGCAGAGTTTCTATATCATGAAGTCAGATTCATATAAAATATTCAAGGTCTCATCCATGAAGTTTAAGTCCATTTCGTTGATGAAAGGATGAATGCATTGAATCAATATTTTTTAGATTTGATACTACAATCTTTCCAATTTCTTTTAATTTTGAATGAACAATGTCATGCTTTTAAAGAAAGCATCCCAAATTTTGGCAGTAGAATATGAAGATCGGTCGACATGAAAAGTACCTACCTTTGTTTGTTTTCTTTGAAGTCCTTTCAAATACAGCCACTTCATGTGGGATCGATAATCCATTTTATCGATTTTACCACTTCCTACAGACATCTGGTTTTATTGAAAAATTCATATTAGTAAGTGTTTAATGGTTTTTGACGTAAAACAAAAAGCAGGACTGATCTCACCATATCATCTCGTGAACACGGATGACATTTTCAGAAGTTCAGATTCTGGTTTCTCTTTGCAAGTTTGTCAAGCTTAAATTCACCAAACCATTCATAAATAGTGGCCCTTGAATGTTTCTTTTCGTCAAAGGTCAAATAATTTTACACAATTAGCATTCTATTAGCGTTATAAGATAACCTTAATCGATACCTCATTTGAAATTAGGGATTAGGTTTCGTCGAAACCTACAAAGTATAAAATGAAAGTTTCAACTAATTCCTAATGTTAAAATGTAAATTGGAAAAGCCGCTAGAGCCCGATTAAATACATTTTGGAATAAGCAATGCACACATCCGACCAATATCCGAAGGTAAAACGAAAGGAGAACATATTCGTGCAAAGCAATTTCGTGGCTAAAAAGATATTTTCTCCTTCTCATTTTTTCCGATTTTCTCCAAGTATCTGCGTCTCCGTCGTTTAGATTGCCGGGGATCGCAGTAATCTGGAGCAAAGTGATCCGATAACGAGGGAGCTTGACATATGGGTACACATGCTGTTCTCAGGACGCGATATAAACAAACACCGCTCTTTGCATATCCTTTGTAATGGGCTCTTTCTTGAGAGAGGGTAGTTACCCGGCCCATTATGATATAATAAGGTATCGAGGGCCTTATTATGGTCCCCCTCACGACCTCTCTTCCTACTTTTTATGCTAATTTCACTGCCTATTTGTCAGATATTTTGTTTGCGGTCCGATAGGGATCTCCGAAAATTAATTACGTAATTTTTTTGATAGTGATGAATGTTTTGGTTTTGTACAAACCTACCCCTGCTGTATTAATTTTTAACTTCATACATTCATGTCCCAAGCGAAGTTTCATAAAAAAAAGTCCGTTAACCGGTAAATACGTCGATTGCATTTAAATTATTCAAATGTTTGAGAGCTTAAGGCTCGCAAAATATATTATACCATTTACGACAGTATCTTACTGTCAAAGATGTCAGAATGACGCGGGGTAATATCCCTCGTATGCGTTTACCTTGTTTAGACCATACGTTCGTCGCGAGTTGGTTAGGATTTATTGGTTGGACTAAAACCGTTATCAGATTCAATAGGAAACAAAGGAAAAAGTCTGGGGCCCCCTCAACGAAATTTAAATTTCAGTGAGTTTGTGCGGAAAAAGAGAGATAGTTTAAATTTAAAACTACAAAGCGAGGGTTGAAGGAGAAAGAATGCGGCGATATTTTAAAGCTTTATCTCGATTGGAAGTATCGGACTTAAGCAAAAGACCGCTCATAGGATACATGTCGTGTGTGTTTATAGCTTGTCTACACATATAAAGGAAAATGGGGTTCTTTTTGCCTCTATATACTTTTACTCTACATTTAACATCATTGCGCTCGAATCTACCGAATTATTCTTAATCATTTTTATTTCGTCACGTGATAAATCAACCTCTCAAATTGTAGCAGCTTTATCTTGGCAAGCAAAGTAAAATTGTGATAAAGTCGCCTCTAGAAAAACACAATACCTCCACCCGTTCTAAAATACAGTAATTGCTTGCCAAGGTTGTCGCTTTAACACAGCTATTACTTTTACAACTGCTTCTACAGGAAGTAGCCATCTTGAATTCTTTTTATTACAACCTTCTTCTTCTTCTTTTTCTCCTCCCTTATCGACGTGTTAATGTCTTCATGCAACAGACAAGAATTAAACAGAATGGAATTTCATTAACGTAAATCAAGAGGAGTAATTGAAAAATCTGATTTTTTCCAAGTGGCTATGCCGATGAAAATATAAAATTACGCGCTTCAAAGATGGACCAAGTTGAATGCCATAATGAGATTATTTAGGGAACAATATTCGTTATAATTGAAGTTTAAAGTGTCTAAATGATCGCAATAAACACGAAATAAAAAAGTTACAAATCAACGTTTAAAGACGCGTCACGAGAACAGGACAGGGGAGACTCAAAGTATAAAAATAAATGAAAACTTAGCTCATTCGGAGTCTGATTAAATTTAAGTCCGGGGGTAAAAGTCGTTGTCACCCGGAGCCCTCTTTAAAAACGTCTAAAGGGCCTTTTCAACGAAAATTATATCTAAAAAGCGACAGTTGACTATAATCGGCCAGGAACATCAACCTGTTTAAATTAGTTCGGTTGCCTTCAACGTTTTCATTAATTTTGCTTTAACTTTGAACACAAACTTCCTACTTTCATACCTTTCCTATCTACTCGTAATTTTATTACGTAACTTTAAAAAAACCAACATTTCAACTAAATTATGAAGCTATGCAAAAACTAATAACTAATTTTAAACCATCGACATAGTAGTTTCATTAAAATTCTAGAAGGAGGAACAATACTTATTCAAATGTTTTTGTTAACATTTTTTGAAGTATTTATTATTTTCCTTTTTAGTTTGTAAATGTCAGCCAATAATCTTTGCGCGAAATGGGTCTCGTGTGAACTTAATCATCATAAATTTCGAAAGTGGTAAAATATGGTGCATTGTTCAGCTGACTTCTTTAAGAATACGACATCCTACCTAATTTGTAAAATAATATTCGTGGTTTAAATGAGATTCTCGCTTAACAAACTAGAAATGCATGTAAAATTCTAATAAAACTTTGATGCCTCTGATGGCTGGTTGAGCTTAAAATTAATTACATTAAAGCATAAACAATAACTCGGCAATTATGTGAGGAGTTTTCATTGCGGCCGACATATGAAATACTNGTTCTACGAAGAAAGATACATTAAATTCATATCTTCGTTTTTTGTAAAAAAAATATTGACAAATTGGGAAATAATGTTCTGTTCATTTCTCGATGGAACACCCTGTACATAAAACTGCGTGGTAGATTTTAATATACTAGTTGTCCTTGAATGGACTGCACGAGATGATAAATAGACCAAATATTTTTAAAACTTGAAACTTGAAAATTTCTTAGAATTATGGTTTGCTTGATTTGTAACGAACGTTTACAAAATTTTATACAGGATAAGTTACAGGAGTAAAACCTTAACATGTATAAGAGTAAATTAACCTTATTATGTGTAGATCTGTTCAATTTAAAACAAGAATTAGGGTAGCAAAAAAATGCTTTAGAAATTTAATAATGAAATTTCAAACAACAGGATCTGGTGCTGACATCAAAAAAAAAGAAAAAAGTATCTGGTTGAAAACGATGCAGCAATAATATTAGTCCTGCAATCTGTTATTGAAGACCCAATTACGTCACTACGGAATCGTTCTAAGCCAGTGTTTCCCAACTTGGGACCCACTCCTCACAGGGGCGTCAATTTAATTGTTAAAAGGGCAGTTTCAGTTATGTGTTCTATAATTTGAAAATTTACTTGCTGTTTTTTTTCTTAATTATTTCTTAGTCCATGT
Organism: Hypothenemus hampei; assembly: GCA_013372445.1. NCBI lineage: Eukaryota > Metazoa > Arthropoda > Insecta > Coleoptera > Curculionidae > Hypothenemus > Hypothenemus hampei. Next base: position 1,155,373 of record JABRWK010000016.1, on the reverse strand, counting down.
TTCCTTAAAATTGAAGTTCTGTGTCCTGAACAGGTTGTTATTTACGGAGGGAACAAAAAGAAAGTTGGAAAGTACTGTTCTAAACATTTAAAAGTAGTAAGAAAAAATATAAAGGATTTTAAAATCCAATCATATACATAATATGCATTCAAACTAAATCATAACCATAATTTAGAAGTAGGTGATGAACGAAGAAGATTAACCTCTTGTATTTGGATAGGGGACTAAATTTAAATGTAAATAGAGATTTTCGTATACAGAATATATCTTCTGACGAATGTTCCTTTTTACATTTGGAGTTTTGGCATCACAACATATAAGGTAAAGAAAGGTAAATTTTAGAACTAAGACTACCGAAAATATCAAATTGAAACTAATAGCAAGAAGACAGAATAATTAAAAAGTGAACGTTTTACGGTGAAATGTCATTTCACGTTTCATATATAATAGCTCTATATTTTTTCAATGTCACTTCTAATGAAAATTCGTAATTAAAAATTATTTCCGAAAACAGTTAGAAAATTGTTTTGAAATTCTGATGGGGTATTTTCTATTTATTTTTAGTACGTTTTTCTTTTAACTTTTTAAATAATTTTTAATTATTTTTACAAGTTTTAAGCTTTTATTTATAACTTACCTCGTGGTTGAATGATTTTAATTAAATTATATAAACGTTCATTTTAAATGAAGCAGGCTTTGATTTTTTCAAGTTTCTAAAATTTTTGATTTTCATGGTGTGCTTAGAACATAACGAGAATTTTTAATTTCGTGTGCTGTTTTAGTCCGATTCGCGCTAGATTTTCGTTGTTGTGTTGGTAAACTTCTCCAAAAAATTGCTACACTGTATTAGGCATTTTGGATATTTGGTCTATTTTCAACACTCAAAAATATTATACGTGTTTTGGTAGGATCAGCAATTTTGAAAATGGACCAACCCATCAAAAACTTTTTAGGCAATTTTACCAAAACAACAACGAAAAAATCGCATGAATCGAACTAACACAGCACGCGAAATTAAAAATTCTCGTCATTTTATGAACACACGTTTCCTGAAAAAACGTTAACTAGTGATTAATACTTAATACTCTTTACTTAAATTTCATAAAAAAATCAATATTTGGATTTTTTTCTTATGTATTATAGGTTCTAAAAAACGTGTCCTTTTACAGATTCTCAGTTTTAACAATAAAAATGTTTGTCATCTGTTATAAGTTTTTTTTTAATAGAAAATACGTGGGTATATCATTATTAGATTCCCGAAAATTTCTTTTCGAAGAATCTTAAAACACGATCTTATTTTAGATTGAAAACTATAGTTTTCTGAACATATGGTATAACTAGCTCTTATAAATGTAAAATAGTATAAACATTGAATTAAAATTGATTAATAACGAGCCATTATAATAGTAAAATTGCTTAATTTAGCTCAAACAATTAAATAAAACTCTCTTAAGCTGAGTTTATGGTAATAAGGTTCATGGCATTTAGTATAAACAAGACCGTTAGTAGAGGTTTTGAATTTCCTTTTCATAAAGGTCCTATAAAGTCCAGTTTAACTACCCTGTATAGAAGAACAACTATATAAGCTGATATATTACTGGCTAAATAGCAGAAAAAACCATAAGGTCTCGGCAGTAAACATGAAAATGTCAATCAGGCATCGACCATTGTTATGTTAAATTTAGATGCATTGACAAGGCACGCACAGGTATTTTATAGATTTTTTCTCGGGATTTACGATTGCTACATTAATTGTGAATGAACAACACTCCTTTAAAAACTCGCATAAGATTTTGGTTAGAGAGCCCGATAGACAATCAACTAGGCTGTCCACCACCTACCTGCCTACAAGCGTTCAATACCATCTTCGTCAAGTTGATCATTTATAGACCCTTTAATGCAACAAAAAGTTTAAAGTTGATCGTGAAATTTGGAACCGTCATTGATTTGACACCGGTGCAAGACCGAAAGGGGTGAATGCGGTCTAAAACGTGAAAACCGAGCCTGATTCGGCCGCAAGTGTTGTGCCAGATTAAACAAGCCAGAAACACGTGTTTGGTCAATTAAATTCAGTAGAAGAGATTAATTAATTCAAATCTAGTTTAAAAACTTGAATTTGCAAAAAACTACTAAGACGATGAAGAAGGTGTGATTACACGAATTCAATGGTAGTCATTAACTAAAATCCTACTTAATTGTAAATTGGCATCGAGTTGAAAATAAAATGAACATTAAGAACGGTGAATGGCGTGTATTATGATCTGGGTGCGGCGCAATCCCGGTCCTCCAAAAAGGCATATCCCAACCGAAATCTAACGACTCTAACTATTTCGAATCTAAAATTAATTGGGCCAAATGAATTCGTTTTGTTAATTTTGAAGAGCTATAAATCTCCTCGGCTCCATTTGCGGCCTGATCGACAGTATAACCGTCGCACGGGGGGTGGTTGACCAGCTGTTACCACCACTTTACTGAGCTCCCTTATAGGTTCTACTCGAATGTTAGCATCCAGACTATTAGTCAGGTCTCTAAATTTAATTATTATCATTATTAAATTCATCATTTTTCAAATTTGAGTTTTATTAACGTTATAAAAACCACATCATTTTTTAGTTTTGCTTCTTCTTTCTTCTTGGTTTTCTTTATTTTATATTAATGACTAGACCGAGGTGACATTATTCTTTCTCGAAGAACTGAGAGAATTTTAGTTTAGTTTTGCGTCGAGTACCTATTTTGACGGAAAAATCCTTATTTGTTTGATGTAACTTTGGTTTTGTACAGAAATCTTTTAAAATGCATAATAAAATTATTGATTGTTTGTATCCCTTATATGTATAGGTACACATTTGAAGGGAGTAAAAGGAAAAATATAGGAAGAAAACGGTCAGGGTAATTCGCATTAGCAAAGGCAATTCCTCGAGCGTGATAATAGAATTATAAATCAATCCACTCTTTGGCAATCGAATTAACATCGGTCAGCGGTCAAACCAAGTTAATTGACTGCGAACGGTCAATCCAAAGGAAATTTTCCAATTTCTTTTAGAGGTTTAAATAATTCATTGACAGTGCAGTTGCACTAATATTTCATCATACCCTCCTAACGGAAGGTCTCGAGTGTGCCTTAAAAGAATGGAATCAGTTGGTTTGTTACACTGACGAGTTATTGATAAGTCCGACTTGTCGAGCACAGCTGATCCAATTACGCTTCCAAATCCATTGCAACCGCTTTTGAACTGTCCTGGTTTAGATGGGATTACTCGAAAAAGAGCCTGTGAATAAGCCAAATTGTCTTTTTAGATTTGCATGAGATTTAACAACTTATAATCACTCACTTGTAGATATGGGATTGTACATGCATATATTACAGTACTAATTAGAAAAACTCAATATTTTAGAAGTATTCAGGAAACTTTTATCGAAAGAGTTTCAATATATCTTAATCTAAAACTCCAGAGAAGTTTTTTGTGTTTTGGAATGAACAAGGGTCATTCCAAAATTTCCCGATTATGGAGCAGCTTCCTTTCTAATGAATCATACATATATATTTTTTTAGTAATTGCTCTATTCCTCTTTTGAAGCCACTTTCACTTTAAAAAGCGGAAATTGTAATTCTTTTCATCCAAATTAAGTTTGATTCACGAAACAATTAAAAGCTATCATCCGAAATATGTCAGAAATTTCTGTTTTCCAATATGTCCTATTGATCATTGCAGCGAACTCGGGAAAGCAAACTGTTCTATGTTTCTTTCCATTTCAGTTCGCCCACCACTTGATTTAACTGTTTTTAGAACGCCATCAAAAATCTTACATATAATAAACATCTTTTTATGTTATAAGGTGTTCTAGACAGAGTTGCTGGTTAGATCAAAGGGAAAACATCGACATCATAATTTTCTTATTTCGTTATTTATTATGAATTCTAATAATAAGGTTTCCTTTGAATATATTCTCGAACCATCCTTTCTTTGTTTAATATATTATAGACAAAGATCAATTATGTTATCTGTTAAAATGCATTATATCATATTATGTGTCTAAATTTCTGGGAAACTTAACTCAGAGATTTCCAGTCCATTAAATTTGTCGTGTTACATTATTACAAATATTGTTACAACCTAGAAATCTATGGGTTTTGCTACCCTAGAATTTTATTCAAAAAGTAAAATTACAAATGGTGACACAAGAATTTTAAAAAGAATTATTTAATAAAACTGTTGGAAATATCTCGAGCTAAGTGCCCTTTGAAGTGATGCTGTAGGAAAGCTAATCTCACGATCTCTGTAGCATAGGGAAGTCTAACAATTAAATGACTGGCTAAAAGAACGTGGTATGTTACTTTCACCAAATTTTCAGAAGGCGTGATTTTACAAATACAAATATAATAAAAAAGATATAACATAGTAAACTACTTAATATGCCTTCTTCTATTAACAATTTCTTGTGAGACAGTCGTTAATATAGGTACCTTATTATTATTATTATTATTATTATTATTATTTTTACGGTCTACCTTTATTATTATACACATATGTATAAAATGAAAACAAAATAAGAATGGGGAAAGTTCTTTTTTTAAATTATCTTCTTCAAATTAGCTATTTTATCCAAAGAAAAGCTACTTTTGACAATGTAGTAGAAAAAAAATAGATTTAAATGGCCAAAAGAACATAAGTGTTAGACACTTCAGCAATGGAGTGCAGTTCAATAGACAGATAAGACCCGCTTCGAAGTCTACAGTGGAGATAGCAGAAGTCATGTAATTCACCAAAAAAACCAAGACTTGCATCCTGACTACTTTGGGAAAAAAAAGTAAAATTGCCTGCATCAGTTATGATCTGGAGCATCCAAAAAAGTAGAAAAACTTTATTTTACTGAAGGAATTGTAAATACTAACAAATATTTAGACATTTTAGAGGAGTCAATTTTACCTATTATGGAAAAATATTTAATATCAGGCAGAATTTTATTGGAGATTAAAATCCTGCACAGTTCTGTTAAATCTCGAAAAAAGCTTTGAAATGAATTGAGAATTTACTATTTTTGAAATCGGTATGCATCAGCCTCGATATAACTCCAATTTAGACTTTGTGGCACGAGACAAAAAAGATATGAAGAAAACAACCTATTAGAACAATTCCTGAATTAACCCAAAACCGTAGCAAATGTGGTCTTTAATGCTTAAATATAGCCCAAAGTTTTTTGAAGGTTTCGTTGAGACTATGTACCGAAAATGTTTTTGATGTCGTCAAAAACATGTAATTATTTTATACATATTTTTTAATAATTGATTAATTTTTTTTCGCTTTATTCTTATATACTTTTCCCCTGTTCGAAGCCTAGTTATAGCTAAGTCAAAGATGCCCTTACATAAGTAATGTTAAAAATGATAAATCATTTTTTTTTTAATTCATGCGGTGATATTGCAGCCTGTTTAATTTTTACTCATTTATTCATAAAAATAGAAGACCAACTGAAATGGGGAGCAGCCGGTAGTATACTATTCTGCAACTGGAAACTAGAACAGAGAAAAATATAAATTATTAAAGTTTTTAACGTTGTTCCCTCTTTCCCAGATATTTGAAAAATGTATTTTTTGAACCTACCAATAGCTTAACGTAAAACCAAAAAATTGAAAATCATCACATCATCAATTCAGTGATTTCTCTGTAACTCCTGTAAAATTGGAACAATATGACTCATGTGCTTGTTCAGTGTGGTAACAGATATATAAAATTAATGAAATTCATCTATAATAACTTTATATTTTGACAACTCAATTTATTAATTTTCTTGACTCGTCTCTTTCTTCATGGAGTCAAGAGACCGACAAGAAATTTAAATAATTTAATCAATAATTTACACAAAATGAAAAAAACTGTAAAATAAATATCAAAAATAAAGGATCTGTGGTTGTGAAGATAATATAATATAGAAAAAAGGTTAAGACGAGACACGTATGTCTGTTATTTCTTGCATCCAACGGAGCATCTAAAAGCGGTTTTTATTATACAGAAGGCTTATTCAAAGCTGGGAAAATTTGAATGTCAACAAGGATATTCCGTGTCTGACGGACTGATCCGGCGAAAGAATTTATCCTGTCAATCAAGCACCAAATATCCGTGACCGTTCGGCAACTTTTTTAGGGAAGTGGGTTTTATTCAAAGTTTTTGACGCTCCAAGAAGGCACTCGAATAAAAATATTTTCCGGCGAAAAATAAAAAAATCTTCCAGCTTGGAAACAAAAAAAAAATCAACCAATGGACGAAAAGAGGGAAGAGAGAGAATGAGAGAGATAGAGAGAGAGAACGGACGGGGAATGCAAAGACTGGCGCATTCCGCTCGTTTTCATATTGTTTTATATCGCTAATTTATTGTATTGCTTTGTTAGAGATGTCACGAGATTAAATTCGCTTACCCAGGCCGACAATGGGGTCCAATTTGTTTGTGTTTGTGCAACTTTTCCATGACAATTATACAGCTCTAGACATATGTTCTCAATTTTCAGCTATGTCCCATTTTTGTCTGATAGTTGGAAAATTTGTAGTGAAAAATAAAAAGCGTCGAAACCGAAAGAAATTCGACACTGGAAATTGCAACGATAACCGGATTTGGCTTTTCATTTTTCTGCCAGAGTGGCTCGCGATCGGAAAACTCATACCTTCGGCCCGTGGCTGTCTCATTTCCCCTTTTGCGCTCCAATCCCCTAACTCGATATTCGAGCCGTGTGTCGGCGTTTCTCTGCACCCGCAAATTACGTGGAGAATATCGTCAGCTTAAGACATTTTTCTTTTTGCATCAGTTTTCTCTGGAAAATTGCAACGTCCCTGGATGATATGGCATTAAAACAATCAACGAAGAATATAAATTTAGTAAATGTGGCTCAATAACCAATTTAATTTCGGGGACTAAAACTTGAAAGAGATAATATCAGCGTCTTTAGAAGCGGCGAAATTGTTCAAGATCCCACTCGCTATTTATAACAGATTAATTAATTAATTTAAACGGCTTAGGACCTTTTGCCAGGCTTATTAGTCACGGCTATTAGGCTCCATAAAGGCAATCGAAACGAGGATTTCACTTTTCCTTTACCCTTTTATGTTATAAAAGCGATAAAAAAGAGTACATACCTACTAAAATTATTTCTAGCTCCATTTGAGAGGAAATTTGTCTGGCTGAAATGTAAAGAAGAGGGTCGATTTTTCCTAAAGGGGGTTTCTAAAACTAATTGCGTCTCCGTCTGCACCCGTTTTTACACACCTTTGGCCACGTTATTTATGAGACATGTTAATCTACACTAACCCGAATTTCATTTCGGTAATCTCTTTGCGAAATACGAGCTAAAGCCGGTTGATAGGTCGGAATATAGTATGATAATGCCCATTTAGTATCCCAACTAAACGCAGCGTAGTTTGATTTTCCTTTTTTTCTTTGAATGTGCTATGAATATAAAGCAAAAACGCAAAGATATGCAAGCGAGCCGAAGGGAACAAAAATAAATCCATTGAAAAATATAACAAATGTAGGGTATAAAAGTGGATGGCGTTGTTTCTAGCGGTTTCCGAGTTTTGTCGAAAGCAATGGAGTGCGGTCCATTTGCCTTCATTGTGTTGGCACTCACATATTCTCATATTCACACATACTAGTTACGACTTAAGTCCCCATGTAAAATATCGAGGATATATCTTTAACCACCCTCATCTATTTTGAATATTTTATAGGCATTTTTACACTTTTATCCCTTATCACACTTTTTATACATCTTTATTAAAGTCACCCACACAACCTCATCGAGAGTAAGCTTAAAATTTTCTCGCATAACAACAGTATTTTTAGCGCGCTCTTGTGAACCGAGAAATTTCCAAAAATCTTCACTTCATGGCAAAATAACGTTACACATTGCTAAAACTAATATAATTTTATACCCTGGAATAAGATTCTTTCCTGTCTGGAAGGTTTATCGCGAGATTACAAGGCATTTCCTGCAAATTGCTATTGCTTTATTTAAATTAATTCCTTTTTATTTTTAATAATTCAATAATTAATCCATCAATTCTAGATATCCAGACACAATAATAAAGAGATATAATTAAGAGAATTTTCGAAGAGGCTTAAATGCCGTTGTCTAAAGTTTTTTCCATCTGACGTTTCGCTGGAAACTGCAGTGAGTATCTTCAGAAGCGAACAAGTAGAAGCCGAAATGACCTCATTAACGGCGCAACTGAAACTGAAACAGTTTCGGCTTCAACCGTGTAACCTGTGAAAGTGTTCATTAAGTTTTGAGCGAAACGTCAGGTGTAAAAACCTTTGATCCACAGCATTTAAGCCGAAATTAAACTTCTCTTAACAACTGCCTGCCATGAAAGCCTACAATCTTTTATAAAGAGATATATTTTGAAACAGTAAAAAAAGGCAATAAGGACATATAGAGAGGGAGAACATAAGTTTATATGTTCATAAAAAGGCGTATGATTATAAGTGGCTTTTGTGGACAGTGGGATAATCTTTCGAAAAAATGACAAGGGGATTTATAAGGCTAACAAGGTTTCTAAAGGGCAGCTGGGTGCCTGACTCAAAGATTGCAGGAGTTAGAGAAAGTGCGTGAGCGGATTTTCGATATCCTTGTGTAACTTCCATCTATAATATTACCTATAGATTTGTTTGTTTTTGAACTTTTCCAAACCCGGACAAAGATTTATCTCAAACAATTTCATAGATATAAACTTCTACCTGGACCTATGTTATTTTTGCCATTGTTACAAGTTTCATCTCGTAAATAGTTTTTGACATTAAACCTTTGGGTAACACTTGCCGAGAATACCCCAACCAACACTATATGAGGGTTCTAATCGACAAACTTAATTCATTTTGGAACAAGTGGAAACTTAGGAAACAGCCGTTTCAAGATCTTCTATAGTCTTTCGCTATTGTCTCCAAAAAAATGTTTTTTCATACTCAAAAGAATTTCTTTTATTAATATCCATCTGATAAAAACAGTGTTTCTCTACAAGATTTTATGACCGAATCGTATGAGACACTAAAAGTACTTTTATGAAACGCCAAAAAATCACGATTTGTCCTAGCAAATGACCCAATAAGTCTACATTGAACATTTTTGTATTTGAATGTTTTATAGTCAAACTATAAAAATTCATAAGAGCATCGCTCTCTTTTTGTTTCACTCTGAAATTATGCCATATAAAAAGTTGTGTCGTACATTTCACGTTCTATCCTATGTGATTTGGACACGAAAACCGAGAAATTTTAATATAAATTAAAAGTTTTCTGAATTTAAACGATCAGAACAAAATGAAATAACGAATTTTCCCTGAATATATTATTTAACTTTTCCCCAACGCTGTTTTCACAGTAAAAAATATAAACTTTGCAAATACATTTTCACCTCCAGACAACTTTAAACAAAAATAAGCATTTTTGCATTTGATTTACTGTTTATCATAATTTGTCAATTAAGTATTCGAAATCTCCCGGACTAAGAAGGATTTGGTCCAGTATGTTCGGCATGAAACGGGTCCTCGCACCTTCGCAGCGTGTAAATCCTTTTCCGGATTTGTAAAACGAGGCGATGTAAGCGCCTGCATGCTCCTGCTGACCATTTATCATGCCTTTCGGGCCGGTCTTTAATTCTCGCTCTGTTTTCGTCTTTTTCGCTACTGTCGCCACCCACCACCTGACAGCCCTGACACCCCCGACTTAATGTTTTCATATTATTGCATAAATTACTATTGAACATTACGTCCCGAGAATCTCCTCGTAAATCTCTTTTCAAGATTAATTTTCACCCATTATTTTCATATTTTAACCATTCAATTTTTATACATTTTTCTTTTCTATTAATTCAATCACTCTTTGTTCTTAGTTTTAAATTATTTCGCATCTATTGTCACAGAAATCTGCATTTATTGATTAAATTTATGGTCTTATTGAACGATATCTACAACAACTGTTTCAATTACAAAACAATATATCTGGCAAATGACAAAGTGTCGCTGCTTTTCCATGATCGCAAATTTTCAATGACAGTTGAGTATTTTTCTCGCATAATATGGGTGAAATAATCTCTTTTTATTCCCGAATTGTCATATGTTTGATGTGTAAGATAAGGCCATCAAAATTAATCCAATAGTTCCAAGTCACAAAATCTTCACGGCCAATTTCAGTCTGAATTTCTTCTTTAAAAGTTCAAAAAGAGTTCTATAATGAATGTTTTAATTCGTTATTTAAATGAAACAATAAAAGCAAAACATGCTATAAATATATATGGATATTCTGTCATATATAACTAAGAAATTAAGTGAAAATGTTCTTAATTTTAAATTTAATAAAAGTACAAGTAGAGACGTTAAGGGGCGGAAAGAGCATGGCAATGTATCATTTTAACGTTGGAAAATTAATCTTTTTCAATTAAGCTGTTGATAATTTATAGGGAGACGAAAGGAATAAAGGTGAAACAATAATAATGGCGGTAATAACAACTAATATAATATCTACTTAGCTTGTAATGAAATAACCTTAGGCGGGCCGATTTAATATGGTGTTTCGTGGTGTATATAAATCTCAGCTGAATAAGGTAAGGTCGTTCCAACTGGGGGACGTGTACTTATAACCTCATAATCTCTCATAAGGGTGACACGCGTCCCCAAACAACAATACCCCGGGGAGCACTTTATGAACGTTTGATTTTCGGCTCCTCAAGACACATAAGTTGAAATTAAAATTTATTTAGGGAAAAAATATTAGACGTGGCAAGCCGGCTTTTCCACTAGCATATTTCTAATGACGTGCACACGTGGCTACACACGTACGCTGCGTGAAAACGCACATTTTACACCCTAAATCGAGGTAACGCTAATGCTTCAAACCTGCTTGTTTTACCACATGTTTTCATATTACATATGTTAATTAGGCGAACATTTGTCGAGGAAAAAGGGCATTTTCTGGAACAAAATAACTTTTAAAGAGTGTAAAAAGTTAAAGACACTTTAGTGTGTTATCACATATTAAAGCGAACATCAGACTGGTCATATTTGTTTCGTTTTCGTGTCACGACTAGGAGCAAAACAAGATATTAACAAAGTTTCCAGCCCTATGACCGTAGTTTGGCTTTTGTGGACAGCGGTCAACTTCCTATTAATAACTAATTTACCCCTGGTAGAAGAACATTTCCAGTCTTACACGAATGTGCTTTGGATTAATCATTGTTTTTCCTGTTAAACAAATTCATTCGTATGAACATGTCACCTAATAATAAATAAATCAACCGATATCACAGTAGTAACCATATGCTGCAATCTTATTCAAACTGTCAAATGGCTTTTTACCAGTCAGATTATCAATAATCTGTTTCAAATAAATATATGTATCTACATAACAGGTGGGTTCATCAGTGCCTAATCTCTCAAATTGAACTTTTATTAGACCGAAAAACCAACGGACCTTGTCGGATTATACATAAACGCGATATTACAACACTTAATTAACGAAAAAATTAAAATATAAGCCATAATCAAATTCTTTGTACTTTACTTTATTTATCTCTTTAATAATTGACACATTTTTTGTTTGTTCCTCGATTACGCTTATTAATTATTATTATGGTTACGCTTAATTCGTTGAACGATACTGTCACTAATAGATATACTAGATTTCCTGTTATGCGCAGATGATATACTCAGTACATACAATGTGGCTCATTACTAAGATATTTTCGACTATAGAGGGTGTTGCGCGAAAGCTAGACGCAGAAATTTTTTTATATGGCCCTCTATATAAGGGGTCCCATAAACAAAATTAAGCAGCATAGAAGTAAATACTTGTTTAGATGTACAAGTTAAGTGTGATCGAAATAATTATATTATACCGTATATTTTCTACATAGAGACCAATTTACCAAATTTGATGTTAATTTTTGTCTGAACATCTGCTCTATATTCTCTACTTATTTTAATTTTCATAATTTTTTTCCTAGAAAAGACGTTGAATTTATATGATTACCTGGGTAATAACTATATCAAAAAAATTAATTAAACAACAAAATAAGTTCATGTAATTGTTCTTTCAATAGCCCAACTCATTAACTTTTTTTTTATCTATTTATCTTGGACACAACAAAAATAACAAACAAAATTTACTACTTACTACTACAATAAGTGTTCAATATGTTTGACATCCAATCGAGCTTGTACAATGGTTGGTTAAAGGATGTGTTGACTTCTCCTGTGGATAAAATTTTATAATTCGATTTTCCATATTATTTCTTGTAATTGAAGAAATCTTAACATATCTCTATGTCCATTTTTAATACGTCGTATTCTTTCTTATTTTTTATATTTTTGTTCTCCGTTTTACTTAAAAAAGAAGCTTATTTTGGTGTTTTATTTTTTTATACTGCCGTTACCTAGGTATGCATGAAAATAACGCCAGCGTAAAAATTTACAACGTCTTTTTCAGGAAGCAATTCATGAATATTAAAATACTGCAAAAATTAGCGGAGATGAATATAGGGAAATCTCCATAAAAGTTAAAGAGGACTACAACTTAGGATAGTAACATACAAGGTGTTCCACTTGAAAATCCAAAAAAAGTAATTTCAAATTTGGTAAATTGGCAAATCTGTAAAAAATACCTTGTATAATATAATTAGTACTGTTACCCTTGGAACATACTTAACCAAATGTTTACCTCTTATGGGACTAAATTTTTTTACAACTGTTGCTATCGATTTGAAAGTATAAACAATTTTACGAGATCATATTTTTCATAAGATATTGGGAATTTTTTTAATACTTAAGTTGACAACGCCGCAACCTAATACAAAACTGACGAGGAGGGCCATACGGAGAATTTTACTGGAAATCGAAATGTCTGATAATAGCTCTTTTCGCGGTACTGGTTTTGAACTGACTCTGAATTTAATTTTGTCAATGATTGGTGCAAAAAATTTCGAAGTCATTTTTTCTTCTGTAATTTTTTTTGTGTTAAACGTATTTCCCTATTGAAAAATTCTGTTCTAATTAATCATTTTTATAATAAACAAAAAAAAGTTTTTGCGACTTCCGAATTTTGCCTAGATTTGATTTAAGTTCCCTTGAGATGCTAAAATTGCCCTAAACTAAGGAAATTTCCCAAGAATTGGCGTTCAGGGTACGCATTTTAACGATTTACGCAAGCGCGTAATACCTAAATTGGTTCAGAATCCCTACCGCGAAAAGACCTGATATACACAGTATTCGATATGTCCCAACTAAATTTTTAACTGGTAATAAACGAAATAATTTCGAACATATTTAGCCTTAATATCGCTATACATAAAATGCTCTTGTTTTTCAGCTATTAGCATTTTAATATTTTTTTGATTTAACGTTATTTTTTAAATAAACGGCAACAGGCTATTCTTAAAATCAGTTACTTTTTAAAACATTCAAGAGTTAATGTTGAAAACCAACATCAGAACTGATGTTTAAAATCTGACAGAAAGAAGTAACGAAAAAAATTAGGATTGAGAAAATGTCTGTATATGGGAAAGTGAAATGTTTGTAGTTTTTTAGTATAAAAAGAGACTGTAAATAGGTAATACAGTGTGTGTGTGTGGAAAAAAAGATAAAATTCAGTAGGACCCGCAGGTGGCAGGAACATGCGGGTCGTGTCGATCTTTCAAACGAAATCCGCCAATCTGCCCTCTGTGACTATTAAAATGACAAATGCTAATATATTTCAGGGCTTTGCGCGGATAAACAGATTCCAGCTTGATATATTTTTGCATCTTACTTCCCTTTGTTTATTCTTTCTCTTACACTTAAGCACTCCATTACTTATCTCAGCTTTTGCCAAAGTATCTATAGGATACATTTTTTCGTATTACCATTGTCCTGTCTTATTTTTAATAAAAAAATGTTTCACTGTCGATCTAAACTTGGGTAGTAAATACACGTGAAGCTAAAGGTGTATAAATAAATCCGTACTTTTGACATTGGGGGCTTTAGCTTCAGTGGGCAATGGGGGTCTCGGCCCCAAATGGCATTCGTCAGCGAAGCGGCGGCCGACATCATTCACGGGATTAGCCAGGCTAACCGTGTTAATTGCTGGGCCCGCGTAAATCAGCGCCGGCTTAAGTCATCAGACCCGGAATTTACGCGTGGCAAATATACCGACACTGCCTTGATCCAAGAACATTTACATCGGCAAGCCAGAAAAATCGTACATCTGGAGAATACAAAATGAAATCCAGAACAATTGGAAACTAAAACTTGAACTTTATCAATTAAATTCCCTCACACTCTGTGGCATTTGGTTTCTCACCTCCCAAAATTTAAAACATAGTTCAGTTCTCCTATTTGTGCCTATAACATTCCAAAGGGGATCCCTTTTAACTCCTTTGATTTACACATCGGAACGTGTATCGATTCTCTTAATCCCCGTAAGCTCCCCGTGTCCCGTAGACCCTAAAGAATGGATCTTCTGTGTTAATGAAGCTTAAAATCGTCTTTTCTAATATTAATTTATTATCGCAAATATGGAGAATGGAAGTTATTTTTCTATTTAAGATCATGCTGTTTTAGACTTAGTTCTCAATAAGAAGAAACGAGACCCTTCCAGCTGTCCAATTTGTGGTATCACAATTACTCCAGGAGATCTCGAAAGCCATTTTATGCAAGAGCTTGAAAGATTATATAAACTTAGCGGCACAGGCATAGTTGCTAGCCGAAAGAGGAATATGAGGGATCCAGGAAGACCTCCTGCTTTACCTGGAGACAGTGGGCCAGAAGGAAGATGGGAGGTAAGAAACTTTTTAAATGATGTTTTTTTTTTAATTAACAATATAATTTTCACACCTAGACTTTCCAACGAATTAAAAATAATAGACAGGGTAGACTAAGACTAAAAATTCGCAAGCGGAAAGCAGACGATGGTTGTCCAATTTGCACGGGAAGGCCTCACCGAACTCAAGAAGAATTAAATTTACACGTTGAACGTTGCTCCAGAAAAATGGCAAATGATGAAGATGAAACCGTGGATGTAGAAGGTGACTCTGAATTAGAAGAATGGCATGAGAGTCAACGACAAAGAACGTCTTCGTTGGTTAGCGGAATATCGAATAACTCCACTAGAGTAACAGAAGTAGATAATGAAGGAGATGACGTTATTGTCGATGGTGATGAACCTGAAGAAAGTACTTTTGGACCATCTCAATATACAGAATCCGATGTGGTGATGCAAGAGAACCGCGAAAAAGATGGAGTGCAATCTCAAGTAGCTACAGTAAATTCTAGCGGCGACGTTGAAATCAAACCGGAATCTCAAACAAATCAAAATACTCAGAACGGTCAATGCGATAGCAACGTAAGCACTTCTGATGCTGAGCCCAGCAGCCGCCTACAATTGATTGAAGAATTAAGAAATCGCATTAGGCAACTTGAAGCTGAAGCTGCAGCTAATGGCGAACAAAGTTCTTCTAGTGATGCAGCTACTCCTCAACCGGACGAGTACAAATGTTTAATATGCTTGGTAACTAAGTGTAATTTAAGGTTATTAATGCACTAAATTGTATTGTTTTGCAGGAACATTACAAGAAACCGGTTATTTCAACTGTTTGTTGGCATGTTCATTGCGAGGAATGTTGGCTGCATACTTTAGTAAGTTTTTTTTTAATATGAAATACCCTCTTTGAATAAATATGGTATTTACAGGGTAGTAAAAAAGTGTGTCCACAGTGCAGCATGATTACATCACCCACTGATCTCAGAAGAATTTTTATGTAAAATTGATAAAGCAATTTCATATATATATAATTCACATACAGTATTGGCAAAAAGTAGAGGAACTTTTCGAATTTTTAATTTTCGAAGTTTCCAAAAAGTGTAAGTACTAAAAATAAATAAAGTGCATGATTAATATCAAAAATTTGATATACTTAGTGTTTATGATATAAAAATATTTCTTGATATGGCAAAAAGTATAACAACTGTTTCAAAAGTATCAAAATAAAGCTAACGTTTAAATTATGCTACAACATTGATTTTAGTAGCATAATAATCTCAAACACTCGCAGAAGTACATACGATCCTAGTTCCTGCAAGAAAAAAATTGATGTTTTAAGTTAGACTATCGCAGTTAAAACCACAAGTTAAAGCCAATTGGAAATTTGTGGAATAGATAAAAAATAAGACACCAAATTTACTTAAATGCTACAGCTTTTTTGCAGTGCTTGGATGAATCTTACAGTCATTAATCGTCTAGTAAAATATTAGAAACAATGGTTATTGTTTCTAATAACTTCAACACATTACTAAATATTAATTTTTTTCGTTTTTAATTTTGTGTCTTTCAATAACTTCAGTTTCAAATAATAAAAGTTGCTCTACTCATTTTCAGGTTAACAGTAAATTACAAATTGTTACAATTGCCAGAGTGAATATTTTTAAACAATCTCTTCATTAATTTTTTGAAAATACATAAACATTTTCAACATTCAATTTTTATAAAAAAATAAGTAATTTCTTATTTATATTTTTAAAAAGTTGCACTATTTGTTGCCAATATTGTATCTCCCTTTAAAATCCGATAGTACTATCACATACATATTCTAATCACTGGTAGGAAGTACCGAACTGCACCTCTGATATCCGTAAATCGCACTCAATTATTAATATTTTGTTAAAATTAATGTGATTCATCATATAAATGTTCTTGCATCCAAACCAAATTCGATTACATTTTTGTATCTGTGTCTAACACATTAATGTGATCCTTGCAACATTAAACATTATTATAGACGACTATACTTATGGCTTGCAACCCTGTATATTATATTTGTTGTTGATTTATGTACTATATTAGAAACTAGAAAAATTTTTGTCTTTGTTATACGTATTGTAAGAAATTCTTTATTTATTTATTTTTTTTATGTTTTGACCTAGTACACTTTAGGAACATTGAATGTTGTTGTTGTTTTTGACAAGTAACAAGTCTGCTTAATTAAGCATTGATTGAAGTGTACTAGTTTTTATACTTACATATATGCAGATCGTTCAGAAGCAACATTAATAGACTTAAAGATATGATTCTGAATAAGTAAATTTGATGGATAAAAATTTGAATAGTCCGGCCCTGAACCTGATATCCTCCGAACTTTATTTCTGAAACTATCAATTACCAATCGCAATTCGTGTATGAAAAGTTAAATCTGTATCTCAAGTGGTTTCAGAGATTAATCAAAAAACTATTCAATTAAAGGGTCATAGGTCTCTTGAGAATTAGTTCCTGGCTAGATATCTATGAGCTTTTTTTTAATTTTTGGAGAAGAATTCCTTTAAGTATGTCAAAATTACTTCTGGATAACCTGTATATGTTACAATACAAGTGGAAACATAGTAAAAGTATAAAATCAGTAGTCAACGTAAATAGTTGCCGCAGACAATATGGTTTGAACAATTTTCTCAAACTCTACTCTTGACTTCCTCAAAAAATTTCATCAGTAGAACAAGAATCTTTAATAATGTGATCAGAAAACAAATTTCATTCATAAAAAAGTACCGTGTATCCATAAGAATATTTCTATTTGTAAAGAAAGTCGGCAAAAAAGAATCCAAATATATGGTAGTAAAGTTCGTCATTTTTACTCATTTATTTTGAAGTTCCTCGCATTTTGAAGAATTCTTCATAAACCAGCAACAGTGGCAATATGTAATCCACATACAAAGTGATACTTCTTGATATACCGCATCAAGAAATCCAAGGCTGCCAAATCCAGTTTGATATGAAAAGAGATATAGGCAAAGAGAAATGAACACTATTAAACCAAATTAAATTGTACTTTGTTGAAAACTCCTGAGTATAATCTTTAGAAATGTATTCTTTTCTTTAAGAGGCATATTAAGTAAATCGAATTTTCGAATTTTGGTCACCTCGGGTTATTTATTATGGTTTTTCCATATAAGATATAGAACAGGAATGCCTATTAAGATCAATTTAAAAAAAATTCATCTTACACGAATGAATAGTTGGTATAGGAATTTCACTTTTTCTTAGAAAAAAGCTGAAATTTTTAATGACAAAATTGGGAAATTGATGGTACATGGACGAATTTTTCTAGGAACAAAATTAATTGAAATAAAATGAAATACACCAACTATTGGCTTATGTATGGTAGGATTCTTTTTCAAACTCTATAGCTTTTTTAGGTATTTTTATATGTCTATGGATTTTCCGAGGCGTAAAATAATTGTAATATAAAGAAACAATGAACATAAAATACCCTGTTTAAACCTTGTCTGATTTAACCTTGCTCCTGTTTACAGTGAATGGTTGCATATATGTATTACTGATTTTAAACTTTTACTATAACATACATATATTTATAAAAAAATTTAATTCACTTACTAAATTAATCGGTAAAATTTGTATATAATTATTGTTTTTGTTGTTATAAAAGAAATAATAAGTTTTATTATATTATATTAAATTTGTATGATACTAAAATTATGTACATTTTTGTAGATACTTTAATAAAAATACATATATTAATGTAACTTATTAAATGTAATTAAATGTCATCAAAGAAATGAAAATCTATTTTTTTTCTTAATTAATTGGGAAACAATTTAATCGTCTACGTCATTGTTTTACCCGTCAAAAAAAATTAAGCACACGATTAACAGCCCATAACAAACAGTATTATTTTATACTTTGCGATATTGACGATCGATAAAATATTAGGTAAAAATGTATTCCACTGTGTCACTTTTATACATATATTAAAAAACAATAGCAACTATTATTTTATTCATAGAATACTGCTGTATAACTGCAAAAACCTGAATCCGGCAAAAAGACAGATCAAGGGTTAAAAAAACAGCTCAAATTTAATAAGAAACCAGTTTCGCAAACGAAGAATAATTTTACATTAAAAAAAATGGATTTCAAAATCTAAATAGGTGACAAAAAAAATTAAAATCTACCTAAGCAATTAACCAAAAAAACCAAAACATAAGAGAAGATCTGATGAGATTTTCGCGGGAAAAACAATGAAGATGCAGATGTCTTAAAAATTTTGGTAAAAAATTGAGACCTTACGTTTGATAATTTTTTATTAAATTACGTTTGTGTTAAAAACAGTGTTGGTTGCAAAGGTATGAAATAGAACAGTTTAGTGGTTGGAGCAAAAACAACGAGGATTACATTCGTTTATTATTATTATTTTGTTTATTTTTTGTGCAGATATTTAATGCCCATTACTATGGTTATTACATATCTAGAAAAAATTTTTCTAAATTAATTTTTCTAACAAATTAATATTTTCAAAATTTAAACAATTTCTACAAAAGAACGCCACTATAGAATTTTACATATTTTCCAAAGAGACGTGTTTTGTGTTGAAATAAAAGATTTGAAATTCTTATTTTGTTTTAATTCCCTTTTATTGTGTTTTCCCCACATGTTTTAACAACAATTTGAAAATTTTTAAAAATCAATTCAAAGAAAAGCAAAAAGTTAAGGGTTTTTTTTCCTTTCACTATAACAGACCCTGTAATAATCTAAAAAAAATAATATAATTGTTACTATTAAAGTGGTAACGGGTTTAAGAGTTTCTAAATTACATAACTCAATTTCGGTATTTTTATACCTTCATCATTTTTCCCGCGAAGTTCTCAAATATAATCTTTATGATTTTAGTAGGAGGGTGTCTATCGTCACGCAGGAAGACCAAGAATTTTCAAGCGCTATCAGACCGCTAAATTCCTTTATAAGACACAGCTTTGGTTTTCTGCCCTCATTAAAAGAACAGTTGTATCCCCCCCGATGATATAAGAAATGTGACGAACAAAAATTTTTAAATTTTATTTTGAGATTTTGGTATTAAGCCTTGCTTGTTACAACACATGTTTTAAGTACATTTTGAATCTTTCAAAAACAGATAGGTCTTGAATGCAAAGCAAAAGCTATTTTCTTTTCAGGCAAAGTACGTTTTAGGTTCAAAATTTGGCAAAATGTTACTAAGAAAAGTTGCTCAGAATGAAAACCTATATCAAATTTCACACAGATCTGAAAATGACGTTTTTATTCTGTGTAACTTTTCTTAATAACATTTTGCTGAATTATGAACAAAAAGGAAATTTCCTTAAAAAAATACTTTTTGCTTCACAGTCAAGACCTAAGTGTTTTCGGAAAACTCAAAATATGGTTAAAATTTCTTTCATAACAAGCAGGGCTTAATCCAGAATCTCAAAATAAAATTCAAAAATCTTTAGTACATCACAGATATACTTTGAGAAGGTGCGAAAAACATATGTTTTTCAGGATTCTATCTGCAATTATTGCACTAAATATTAATTTCGAATTGAAAAAAGTTGTGACTCCCACACTTTTCAGAGACTCAATTGATAATAATCTTTTCCTTTTAGTGGGCACTTGCAGACTGTCAGTTCGCACCGTTTTGTGTTTATCAACAATTTCAACGATACCTCTGTCCAAAGATGGCAAAAAATAAATATATTCATAGTTTATGTCATTACAAAAGTATGTAATATAAGTCGCATGTACTTACTAGATGTTTTGACACCATCAACTACCAATTTAGGCGACAAACTATATAAAAAAGCAAATGTTTTTGAATGTGGCTGGGAATCCGCAGCGACCACTGATGTCCGAAAATTTAGCGCGACTACTGGAAGGTTATGTTAAATTCTTTAGGAAAGAAAAGATTACAAAAAAACAAACCGGAAGCTGATTCCTTAGAAAAGTCCAGAAATTTTACATCTACAAGTTGTTAGAGGTTTAATAAAGCTGAACAATTAGAAAAATGTTCAAAACAGAAACAAAGCCGGATCTAGATTCCTTAAAAAATTTAGCGTCAACGAAACACCGTAAAAATTAATATTTTTTCAAGAATAACATTTTCCAAATTGCTCTAATCAGACGTTGACCGCCATCAAAACGCCCTCTTGTGGACAATATGTACACTTTTGTTTATTTATTTCTTGTACAGATACCTGTAATAGTCATATTGATTTAACTTTGACGTTTGTCAGCTAGTTTGTGTCGCTTGTCATTACAAAACAATTGAATTTCTAAAAATTCTTGGTTAGGTGAGCGTCGTTATTTCCTTGTAAATATCTGAAATATTATAAATAAACTTTTATTGAGAAATTAAGGGAATTTTTCAGTGAAACTTTGACAACGTATGTCAAAACTTTACATGTAAAAGTGAAATTTACCTGTAACAAAAGGAAATTGCCGTTTACTGTTACTTATTAAAAATTATTAGGTGTAAAACACACTAGCTGCATGCTCATATTTCAAAAAAATAAACCCTGTATGTTTTAGATTTTATGTGAATCTGTAAAAATGAAACGGAAAAGAGCCTTGGAGTATGGTAATATTCAAAAGCCAGTTAAGAATAAAAAAGATAAGTTGATGAACGCCAACAACGAACGCCTCTCTGAGAGTTGTTTAGTCTCTGCGGGTAAAAAAGCAAAAAGAATATTAAGCAAGAAATAATCGACCCAGTATTTCTGGAAAACTTAACCGTAAATGGAAGTTGCACTGAAGAACCTGAATTAACCAAAAAGAAGAAGAAAAAGAAAAATGGTATTCAAGATGAAACAAGTGAACAATTGACAGAAATAAAAATCGAGCCAGTTGAGCTGAATGATAATACAGGAACTGAATATCCCACAAACAAAAAACGTAGGCGACTTAAAAAGGAAAAGTACGATGCAGAGGAATCTTTACCAAAGAAAACTCTGCCTGGTGTCTTAAAGAAAATAAAAATCCAAACGGCTCAAGAGGTTGCGAGTGGAGAGTCTGGCCCTTCGGATTTTAGCGTAAGGAAACCTAAAAAGAAGGTAAGGATAGATGAAACAGAAAGCCTAAGGGTAAAAAAGGAAATGGCAGACGCAGAGCCTCATTTTTCTTCAAAAGAACTGCCAGCAAAAATCATTAAATCCAAATTAAATAAGAATTTAACAGAGGAAGTGAAAGTGTCTCCTTTAACTATCCAGGACGATAAAAAAGACAAGAAGGGTGCTAAGAAAGGCCATGAAGACGTTAAATTTGGTAACGGTGTCCAGCGAAGTCATATAAGTACCACTGACGAATCCGACTTAGAAGTATACGATTCTAACAAAAAGGTGAAAAAAGAAGAGACAGAAAAGAGTAAGACTCCTAAAAATCGTAAGTGAATACATTATTTTAATTGTATTTAACATTGACATTGACATTTTTTAGCAGCCATAGCCATGCCTAAGGAAGATCAATTAATCCTAGTGCAAAGAATGCAACTATGTACACCTCCCAATGAAACAAAAAGTCACAAATGTAGTGTTCAAAACTTAGATTGGACAAAAGTAACTAATTAGCATTGTTGAATTCTTTAATTTTTTCAAATTGAAATTCTAGATTTGTTTTAAAAACTATTCCTTGGAAGATTGTCAAGCTGTTTGGGCTCAATTGCTAAAAAAAGTTCGACACTACAGGATTCTTAGCGAAATAATATGTGATGTTAAGAAAGTCATAGAAACGGTCGATATGAAAGAAGTCAAGGTCAGAAAAACAAAGGTTCCACTTTACTATTGTTAAAGCAAAATTGGTGATGAGTTTTTATTCCAGTCATCCAACAAGAGACATCCAGATATGCCAAAGAGGCCTCAGTCATCTTTTTTTTTGTATTACATTAACGAGAAAGATAAAGTTGCCAAGGAACATCCGGATCTTGACACAGTAAGCTTTATTTACATTTCATTGAAAAACGAATAAGAATTTTCATAATTTTAGGCTGAATTACAAAAATATATCAGTAAAAAATATCATAATTTATCCCCAGAAAAGAAGCAAAAATACGAACTTCTTTCAACGGAGAAAATGGAAGAATATAAAAGACAATTGGAGGAGTTTTAGTTGGTTTTTAATATCAAAAGTATGAACGGAATATCTATTTGTTCAATTTTTAGTGCTAAACATCCAGATTTGCGTGAGGTGGTAATAAAAAGACCTAAGGAAACTAAAGAAAAGCCACCCAAACGACCAGAAAATCCGTATAAACTGTTTTTGCAATCGGAATTAAACAAAGAAGAAATCTCTGATAAAGACAAAGCTGAATTCAAAGACGTGTGTAGGGATAAATGGCGTCACATGCCAGATGAAAACAAGCTCGATTGGATCAAGCTTGCTGAAGAACAATACAAAAAGTACGAAGAAGAATTGAAGGCTTATATGGCAAAATACCCGGAGTACACACCTAAAAGTCAACCTCATAAAAATTTCCTATCTAAAGAAGAAATGAGCTTAAAAGACAAACTTGCAGGTAATGTTGTGAACGGAAAAAGTCAATTGTTATGAAACACTTTCAATAGGCAAACCGAAGAAACCCCCTAACACCGCGTATGCCTTATTTGTAAGCATGGCACTACAGAGTTCTGATTTAAAATACATTCCACCAAAAGAAAGATGGAGCCATACTTCTGGTAAATGGAAGGGTATGACAGATGAGGAAAAAGACCAATATAAACTCCTCTTAACACAGGTATTAAATTGATCATTTTAAAAAATCCATCTCTAATGTTATTTTATTTAAGGTTCACGAACAATATCAAAAAGATTTTCAAGCTTATTTAAGTACTTTACCCGACGATAAAAGACAACAAGAAATACTGCAAAATCGTCCTAAAAAATTGAAGAAAACAACAGAAACTCAGCCATCAACCAGTGGTACCAAACCAAAGACTAGCTCTTCAAAATCTTCATTCCGAAGTCCTAATGTCAAGAATAATCCTGTTCCACCTCCATGGTAAAATGTTTACTTTTCTGGCACCTTTCTTTATAATAATATTTAATAATTTAGTACGCCATACAAGTATTTTGTTGAAAAATACAAAGGAGATAACCCAAAGGAAGCTTGGAAACGTTTAAACATCTCCGAGAAACATAAATATGAAGAAGAACTCGTGGTTGTAAAGGAGAAATATATTAAGGACTTTGAAGCTTATTTGAAAAGCTTAACAAAAGATGAGTTGGCGGCTTTCTGCGAAAGTAGAAATGCACAGGAAGAGTACACCAGTTCAGATGACAGTGAACATTCGGATCATGTAAGTTTTTGGTATTTTTAGAATAGGTCATATATTACTTAGCTACTGAAGTGTATATGGAATTTGTTGATCAGAATGCTTGCAAGTCCCAAGTTGATATTTTTTAAACAATTTGAATCAATTTAGTTTGGCATGTTTATATGTACCAAGAAGACTAGAAAAAGAAAAATAAACTTTACATTTTAGTCTAAAATATGCGATCGAGCAGTTGAAGCGAACGGATATATTGTCGATACATTGTAATTAAAAATATTTGTATATTGTGTAGAAGTGGGGTGATCACTTCTCCGCCCAATTATCCAGAAACTTAGAACAACTCGATATTCCCCTATGACCTAGGACATCGTGGAGTGTAACTTCTTTACCCCTACAAACTCAAAATTTCCAACTCCAAAATGAATATGAAGGCGGAAACAGACATAGAAATATCTGTAGTTGCGAGCCAGATTCCTGTGGCTGAGCCCACTAAGGATACAGTAGACCAGCTTCATGACCGCACTGGCCTTTTGCGTTATTTGAGGACCACCAACAATAAATGTAAGAAAAGTAATAACGCAAGCAATATAGAAGTAATAACAAACGACAGATTTGATCCATTTTCATACACACATATCAGCCCAACGCACCGATATTGTAAAAATATTCATATTTTAGAGAATAGTCCTCTTTTGTCAAAATTTAACGTGATATGTGGCCAAAAAATGAACGGAATTTCAGCATTAAATTTATTAAAAATTATCCAAAAGTTCCGTGCTAGTGACAATGTTAGTGTTCGGGTGAAGTGTCTGAAACAATGTCCAAGATGCCATGATCAGAATATAGAGCATGTTCGGGCCGATGTTGAGAGGGACAGAATATATCGTATCGACGCCATGCTTAACAACTTGGTCTATCGGGAAAGCCATTGAGATTCATTCTCAAGCACGATTTACATTTTTTCTCCTTATAAAATTCCAATTACACAACGATTAAATAAATATTGGTAATCTACAAGCAAGGCGTTTATGCGTTAGTTATGGAAATCATCTGATTTCCATGATTTAGACGCCAAAATTTTGAACCAAAATCACCATGAGCTTTGAAGCTCATTTTACACTGATTATACAAATCAACAAACAGAATAGCCGTAATTCGAGTGCACAAGACCCAATTGTAATTATAGTGTCAGTGCTATAAAAAATTACGGGCCGCTCTTCCTCAAGGACGACCCAGTAACTATCAATGAAAATAGAAGCATGATTGCAGATTAATTTTAGCTGCAAATTACTGAAAACGATTCAAAGAGGAAATGATTTCAAGAAAATAGTACGCAATGTCATATTGCGGAGAAAACAATGACTCTTCTTAGAAAATTGAAGATTACGACTGACCTCCACGTTAATCTTATTTGACACCTTCAAACTTTTTCTTGTGGGGATATTTGAAGTCCAAAGTTTATGTTGACACATCACAGTCATCAAATAACGAAAATAATGCCTGAAACGTGGCTAAAAGTTATGAAAAATTCCTGAAAACGAGCATTTCTTTACGTCGTTCATAAAAGCGATCATTTGCTTAATGTTGTATTTAAGAAATACATTTTTTGCAATGGTATAAACCAAATTAAAAGATCGCAACATATAAAATGACTCAGTGCTTTCTAGTGCATTCTTGGCAGCCAACAAAAGAGGACGATCTCGTGTATTCAGACATCATCCAGAGTCATGGTAAAGGCTGAAGTGTCGGTCAAAGGTAAAATCAGCTTAACATTCGTCGAAAACGGCATTAACCAGTTAACTGCGAAATTTATTTTTAAAAGTCTCACAGGGTGCGTAATTAATGGAGTAACGTCCAAATAACTTTTTTTGGAATAAAACTATGATGTCTATAGATGATATACCTTCATATCGGCTCTAAAATTATTTGTTTTCAAACAAGGAAACTGAGCGTTAACGGTTTAAAACCAATGCCAATAATTACATCAGCAATATTTTGAAGGCCAAACTGATCCCCTAAATTGAACAAAACTACCCGAAACAGAAGCATAATAATAGCCTTACTCACTGGATTTGAATACGTTGGACTACTCGATCTGGGAGATTCTCGAAATAAATTTTTATGTTAAGCCCGATAATTCGGTGGACTCCCTGAAGTGCGACTTGGTGAAAACGTGGGACAAAATACATAGATAAAAATGTGATGCGTGTGACTGTTAACCATGACGTCTCAAGGCCAGTGTCAAAACAAATGGAGGAATTTTTGAAAACGACCTTTTCTAAGTGAAATTTTATGTCTTTTCTTGTATATCACTTTTTTTATGTTATATCTTTAAAACTGTTAGAGATAGAGCGTTAAAAATATAATGATAAAGTTGCCTAATAGAAAATGCCTGAAATACGTTTTAAGTTTTTAACTTGACCGCGAGATGGGCAAACTATAGGAAAAATTAAAAAAATATATTAAAACTAAAAAATACATTGTAAAAAGTATGTTAAAAATTAAGGGGGGGTTTACACAAGTCTAGTGTAGGCTCAAGTAACTTGCGGTCATGCTTGAATGATTTTGTCCCATTTTACTTGAAACAACTGCAACTTGAACTAAAGCGTTTACACGTAGTTCAGTAGAGGTGCAAGTCGGCAAATTGTTTGAATGTTGGATCCAAACAATTCTAATCTGTTTACTTACTTAACCTGCTTGCCTCATCTGTTTACATGAGAAAAGAAGCAGTCAAGTAAACAATCAAGTAAAAAAAGTGGTGAGAGGGTAGCAGTCAAGTCATGCTACTTGTTTACTCTGCAAAACCATTTGACTTGCTTCAACACTTAACGCAAGTCGTTACTTGACTTGACCGAAACTGTTTACATGAAGCAAGTTGAAAATTTTACTTAACTTTGCCACTCTACATGACCATTTACTTGACTAGTGCAAACTCCGCTTTATAGATAAGTTATAAATATTCATACAAACTAGAAGGCTTTTTGCAATCTGAAAAGCGAAAGTTATATGAATTGATTTTATCTGATTTATTTGAATTTTCCATTTTGAAAACCATTTGTTCATGTTTGTGAGGTTGTTTTGTAGCATCGCGATAGTCACTAATGTATCGTTATTCGAAGTGAATGGAGTGGTATCATCTGTGTATGTTGTTATGAACGTGTTTTCGTCAGTTAAAATGTTGCCACTACATATTGTATACAGGGTGTAAAGGATACTGATAGCCAAACTTCAGGGGGTAATTATACAATTAATTTGCAACAAAAAAGTCTTATAACATTTTTTTGAAAAGTTGACAGTTACTCTTTTATTTAACATTTCTTTTCAACAAATGTTGTACTTTTTTCCATAAAAACAAGAATATCTCCGTTATTTTGAGATATTATCATCTAATTTGATCATACCAACTGAAAGAGCATTAAATTTGCTATAAGATATGTGTTCTTTCGTTTTAAAAAATTGTCTATACAGGGTGTTGTAAAAAGATAAAAATTTAACTTTTCAAAAAAATGTTATAAGACTTTTTTGTTGCAAATTAATTGTATAATTACCCCCTGAAGTTTGGCTATCAGTATCCTTTACACCCG
>JABRWK010000016.1:1062300-1103323 GCA_013372445.1 Hypothenemus hampei | reverse complement strand
AAAATCGATAGATGAGTGTTAGAATTAAAATAGTTGTTTTTAAATCATTCGCAAGAACATTAGAGCGTATACAGGGTGATTCACTTAACTGGTTCATTAGAAACTTTTAGACTTGTATGTAGCATTTTACATATCCTAATTCTAAATTTAATTTTGAATTGAATTCTACATATTCCGGGTAATTAGGCCTAAAATTCACGTATTTGCCATAATTTGCAATTTTTTAATATTGACTAATAATAATTTGAAATATCTTAGAATTAGATTAGAAAACAATATGGCAAACTTTTGGCAAAATTGTTGCAGTGCTCATATCGTACCGCGCACGCAAATAAATAATTCAAGTGCGTATGTGTATTAGTCAGAAACTGATGGCGGATGTGCCCACAATAATTAAAAAAAAAAAAAAAATATATATATAAAATTGTACAGCGTATTCCATTTAAAATAAACAACTTCTTTATTTTTCAAGTTCTTTAAATTCGAGATAATTTTTTTAGTATACTACTCTGTATAATATTTCTCATAACTTACTACGTCTACGTCATTAACATGTGAACACAATTTCATAACGCTAGTTTTTAAAATACCTAGTCACTCAAGAATTTCGCATTTTCACTAAATGGTGTTTTAAGACCGTCGTAAACTATACTATTTCTGGTACAAAATTTCTTGTACAAGGAAAATCGTGCAATATCAGACACAAAATTGTACATAAACATTGAATTGGATCAAAAATTGCACCCAAATTTTATTGTCCAATATAATATATCGAATAATAAAGCATCAAACAACTTCTTGTTTGCAATCTTGTACCAGAAATTGCATAGTTTACGATGGTATTTAGGAAGATTATTCTTTTAAATCAAAATATCTCAAAAACGGTTAGATTTAGGTATAGAGAAAGTTAGTAAATATGTCAATAGTTTAATGCCTAGGATTTAAAAATGCAAAATTATATATAGGGTGTTCAATTTGAAATAAGGGAATTGACGTTGACCTCCAGTATAACTGGAAGTAGCATGACCATCAATATATCTTAAATTAATGGATTCGTATTATTCTAACTTGAATATATGAAAAAACAAAAACAAGTCGAAAAGTTTTAACGAACCAGGTACGTGAATTACCGTAGGTATGTAGATGAGGATGCCCATAAAAATTTCGATTTCGAGAGTTTTGCATTCTCGTCTCGAAAACAAGACGAGACCGAGACGAGATGAATCATTTGTAATTTCTCTTCTTATTTGTCTTGGGCGTCATTAACTGGATTGTAAAAAACTCTATTGTTTAGTTCTTTTAAAAATGAGAAAACTCTTTAAAATAATAGTACTTGACCTTAAAGAGTACAATTAAAAAGCGTGGCTATTTTTGAAGTTTTCCATGAAAAACCAATGAATATACTTACTACAAAATGAATTATATTAAACTGTCATTTATGGTAGATGGTTGGATAGCAACGAATGGTAAATGTCATTTTATTGACAACGATTGGAATGTGGAACCAATTACTTTCGATTTCATTCCTACTCATAGTATACACACAACATACGGGTAAAGTAATTGCTACGATATTTTTAAAATGCCTCAAGGAAAATAAATTGCAAACCATGATTTAAGTAATAAAAATAGATAACGCATTCGCTATTACTGCTTTTATTAAAAGACTTTAATCTTTTTTTTTCTGGCTGACAAATTAAAGATTATGATTTTCAAGATTTTGAAGGTATTAATGTGAGCTTAGCAGGATTTACTGCTAAAAAAATAGATTCAAAATCTTAACTGCATAAAGAGTATACGTATAGTGACGATAAATTAAATTACAACATTGAAAATAATGTAAATGCTTTTTACAAAAGTAGAACAATTTTCCCAAAATTATACGGTCAGAACAACTATAAATTAAATTTAATGCTTGTAACGCTACTGAAAATTGTAATTGTCTCTCACCTATATTAGATTATAACTAGGAATATGATACAAATAACATTACAAAAGTAGAATTAGCTTAGATATGTTTTCTAAAAATTGAAACTTACAAGAATATTCTTTATATTAAGAAGAATGAAACCAGACAGAACTTTCTGAAATGAAAAACTAATAATTGGATTTCAAGCTTTTAAGGATAAAATTTTAAAATATCATAACAAAATCAGCTGAATATTTGCAGTTGTATTTTAGATCCATGATGAAAACAAAAATATTCAATATAATAACATGAGGAAAAGACATGTACAGAGTGTCCCAATTTCGTTGAAGATAGAACGATGCGGTTCTCAGTACAGTGTGCTATTTATCTTTTTTTATGCATTCTTTATTGTTAAGATACGAGGCAATTTTGAAAATTTATCATTTTGAACCCACCTCAGCTATTTAATAACTTATGGATAGAATAAAAACTACTTCCTGTAAATCTTTTTACATAAAAATCAGTGGTGTACTCGATGTTTATTTGAAATCGCTAATTTGTTAAATATAAATTAAATGTATGTCATTTTAAATGGGACACCTTGTATATTTTCATTTCATTGTGTTCGTCTTTCCGTCAGCTTTTCAAAGATATGTAATTCTATATGTTGTTTTTAAATAAGATCGAAATATTTTTTTTTATGTTTAGGTTATATGTTATTAGTTAGCTATGGAAACTGTGTGTTATTTTTGGTTGTCATTAGTCGTAGAATTTAATGTTTATTATTTGTTTTTCAACATCTTATTTTTTTAGTTCACATTTAACCAATTAACTAGGGAACATTGCTACCTACATATGTTTAAAGATATCTGCAAGTTATGCCTGAAAATTTGTAAAAATATAATATGTTAAACTTTTTTATTCAACACAATGCAAATATACATCATGCCTAGTTCTCAGACTTTACAACATTAGAAATAAATAAATTAACGAAGTGAATGTTTTGACAAGTGTTCAAATAACATCGATGAACTCGTGTAGTAAAATCCAAGGTGGTATTGTAAATTTAAAGTTCAAAAAAGATTGAAAAAGCATAAAGGCACACCATACATATTTAAATTAGTTCATAATTTACGTCCTGGAGATGCTGAACGAAGAATGAACTGTACTTGGTTTTTGCATATGAGCAGTGTTCATGGAACCATTATAGCTAAACTTATGATGCTTTGATGAGGCGTATTTTAGTAATTTCAGAATTTTAAATCGACCCCATTCTCAATATTGGTCTTACGAAAATCGTCACTTAATAACAAGAATAATTCAGTATTAATCTGTCATGTTTCCTTTTGGAACAAAAAAAAATATAATTTTGCACATATGATGATGAACATTTACTTGAAATATTGCAAAATATCATCTTTCAATTTATTAATCACATATCTTTGGCACATTTAAACAGTATATTTTTCAACAAGAAAGAGCTCCCGTATACTATACTGTGCAAATTGTAAAGCTATATTTAGAGAAAAACTATAGAGACCAGTTAAATACTACATTTGAGCCAATTAGATAGCTATAAAAATGAACTGATTTATCGGTAGGTACTAAATTTCTACTTTTGGGGACACTTAAAATAGGGTACACTGTAGTCAACATAAGACAATAGATGACTTGCATACTGCCATACAGGAAACGTTTAGAGAATGACAAGCTCAAGTGGCTATAATTAATGTTTAGATAGGATTAGACAAATGTGTTTAAGATGTAACGGAAATCAATTTGAACAATATCTGTGAATTTTAAGTCTTAGGATTTTTTAATTGATATTAAATAGATAATTTTTACAGCCTACTAATAAAATTTTAACAAAATAATAAACATTTTTTTTTTTGACAGTTCTGTTAAAGTTTTATTTGAAAAATATAAAGAATTGCATATTTTTTAACAGCTAACCAAAAAGCGAATATCACGAAGAGAAAATATACGGGGTGTCTCATTTAAAATACTTAGTCTAATTTGTAAATCTCACAAATTGTCAATATTAGAAAAACACTAAATACACCACTGGCATCTACGTTAAAAAAAATCTACAGGAAACAGTCTTTATCTTTTCGATAAGTTATCAGACATTTGAAATACGAGGGGGTCTCAAAATTACAAATTTTTAAAATCGCCCTTTACTCAAAAACAAAGAAGGCTAAAGAAAATTTATTTGGGACATCTTTTGTTTGTACAGAATGATAGAGACTGTATCTTTCTATCTCTATTAATAAGTGAGAAAACCCAAAAATACAACAATATTCGAACACCCTGTATATTGAATCCATGAAAAAAATTGAAATCATTTATAAAGCTTATTTTTATGGTTTAAAAGGCCAACGAACAAATGAAACAAATTAATTAAAAAAACAACTGCTATTAAAAAACCAATGTATTTTAATGAATTTCCATGAAACTTATAAAGAAGACATATCACAAAATGATTGCATACATGTGAAATACAATAACCACCTATTTCAAGTTTAATGGTACGACTATTTATTTAAGCATTCAAGTAACCTTTGTTCCTGCAGAAAGGCTATTTTCTCATGTCGCTTTAGTTATTTAGAAAACACAGATCCTGTTTAAATAACGAATTTGCTAGAAGTCTTATGTATGTAAATGATTGGGTAACGAAATATTAATTTGTTAACCCTTTCGTGACTAATGGGTTACATGTGTTCCGTTCCAAAGTGTCTTAAGTAAGACGACTTTATTACTTACTTTATCAATAGAGTTATTTTAGCAAAAATTACATTATTGATGTAAAAAATATTTTATATTAATGTCATCAATTAACCACTTACTTAGCGAAAAAACATGAAAAACACTTCGAATGGGAAATATAAGCCGGGACATATTTGTTCCAAATGTCCTTCTTACTCGGACGTATATATGTACTAGCAGTACAAACGTTGTTCGAGACACATATTACAACCCACTAGTATTTTCAAGATACGAAATACGAAATAAAGTCGTCGTGAAAGAGTTATTCAAATGTTATAAAAAAAATGTTTAAAATTTGTTAACATTTTAAGGAGTTATTTTTTTCAAATAAAATAAACAATTTTCTATTTTCTTTTATTATTAATGTATTCTATTTATGGATTACAATGTTGACAGTCAGACTGAGTCAAGACTTTTATGATTTCTCGTCTCATTTGTCTCGTGGGCATCACTGTACATATGTAGTTACTATATGTACAAGAAAATTAAATTTTCTGTTATGGAAAAATCTATATGTATACAATCCAAATAGCGAAGCGGCTAGTCATTAGTTATAATTTTTAATAACCTGTTGACACTTTAACGAAGTGAACGGGTGTATACAGATGATCACACGGGGTTTGAAGTAAGCAAATATGATGTCTTTGTCACCGTAACGATGCGGCCGGGCTGTGGCAACATTAACTCTCGCGAGACCGATCCATCGTGGTCTCAAGAGATGGAAACCCAAATCAATTACACCCCAAGTAATTAGAATATGCATCCGTCGCGTATCCTCCGTTGGCCCCTCTCGCTCATCTGTGGCTTGTCCTACCTCCTATTCTAATTATTTATATTACAAAAGACACATTTAGGTACCTCATTACGCANTATGCATTGACCCAATTTACTTATTTAGTTATTTTAATTATTTAATAAATCTCTAACAATAAGTGTAAGTCTAAAAGTTGATAAGTTAAGTTGCAACAGACGAGCTCTCTCGACTTCTATCTAGGAATAGGGCTTGAAAGATCAAACGGCAGCAAGTTGATAAATGATCTAGAACTGAAGTAGATACGTAGTGCGGTCCAAATATTTTCGGCCTTACGGATTTCCAATAAATTTTTGCAATAATTGTTACATTTTTCTAGAAAATACTAAACGTTATTCTATTGTTTTCATCTAACTCAAGTTATGAAACATACCACGTTTCATGTTAATAAAATATGGACAGATAACACTTTACAAAGTTAGCTTTATCTTGAGAAAAGATTGTCTAGCTTGGTGAGACCTATTAAGGTTAACCCTACCCATGGGAAATTTAACTATTCCTGTTCCGCTACACAGCTACTGGTCATGTAACGGAGGAGGATGAACAGGTTCCCTATCTTCTGTCACTATTTAAAACTTATATCTCAAAGATTTACTACTTGAAAACAGGAGTTTTAAATACAGAAGATTTAAAGAACTCCTGACTCTGGATAAAAGCTTCAATCCAGGATTGTTGAGATTTAAGTACAATGTTTAACTCATAAATACATCCTAATTGTTATAAGCCTCTAGAAAGGCTTTGATTTCTAAAATAAATTGATTCTAATTGAATGAATATGGTAATACAGTGTATATCTACATATGTATGTACAAATGCCTAAGCTATTAATCCAGGAGTAATTTAATAGCGATTAGACATTTAGGGTAAACTCAACAATGACTGATTTGAAAGAGCTTAAATAGTCTTAAGCAGAATAACAATAACGTTTAGAAATTTGATTTATATGAGCCCACCTATAAAATATTGACTCATAAATAACAAGTGTCTGGAACAATGGAGTCTTATTTGCACATGTTATCCAATAAATAAAATATGGGATATGTTGTAAAACGAAAAAAAAAATAATAAAAATAAAAATAAACAATAAATAAAGCTGTACAAATTTAATTATAGCTTTTTATTTTGATTACTCAGCCTTTTTTGTTCTGATATTTTTTACCCTAAGGGATCCATAATAATGATCTTCATTCTAATAAGAAGAAGAAGAAAAATCGCCTAATTTCGCAATTAAAATGTAAATTAACCATTATAAAAAAATATACCTTATCTGGAGAAAAACAATATCTTTCCCTTTATGACTTTCTAACTGTTTTAATTTCTTTCTGATGGCGATTAAGACATTCGTTTTTCTTGTAATTATAATTGAATTCACAAGGGCTGTGGTATATTTTAAATTTGATGCTATTCCGACTATTTTTAAATTCGACTTTCCGCAGGGAACATTCTACCCTAAGCCATTTGTCATTACAAAAAAACATCTTGTTTTTCTTCTTTTCCTGTCTTTATGAGATCCATATTACCCAAACTGTTTTGTAAGGTTTTAAAAGAAGAAGAAGAAGAAAAAAAAGTCTTATCGCTGATGTAAATATCGATCATCAAGGTTGAAAGTAAAAGAAAGGGGGTTGATGGAAGTCTAATCCTCCTGAATAAGTGAGCATTTTCCATTGGTTGAGGGAACTTAATCACTGATATGCAGATTTTTCCTTATCGCTTTGGCCCAAACGAATGAAATTCCACGATATAGCATCAAACAACTTGATTCGTTTGAAGTGAAATATGGAAAAAACATCAATATCTATTACAGTACATATTTGCATTGACAAAACCAGGGCAAATAAATAGCCTGGTTTTTTTATGTACTTACTCGTGTGTAATTTTTAATTGGAAATTTATCAAAATCCAACAAAAATTTATTCAGCTTAAAGGAAAAAAGAGGCTAAGACAAAAGACCTAAAGATTACATATGCAAATTAAGAATAGGGTTTTCAGATCTGGATTGTAATACTGGATTTCTGTTATCACCGTGAGACCACCCCAAATTCAAAAGTGAGAACAAAGCAATAAGGGTCTGCACCCCAGCAAATCTCCAAGTTCGATAACATCGTTATATATTATGCTCTTTCTGTTCCAGGCCTAAATGTCGTACCCATGATATTTATTATTATTTTCTACAACCAGCTATATCTCGTCTGTCAATCAAATTATTGCCTTTAAATGGAACAAATCGGGAAATCGTTCGTTCAAATTAAACGCCAATCTGCAAAAATGGGGCCCTTCAGCTAATTTTTTTTGAAAAACGGCCTATTTTTTCCACGTAATTCATCCAGTTCCGTAGAATAAAAGATGCTTCGCCGTTTTATCGGGAGAATTATTCCATTTCCAATAAAATTATGCAAATTTCTTCTTTTTTTTATCAGCCATGCGACTGATATGATTCATTTTCAGGTTGTTGCTTGAATATCTCTAGAACATGTTTAAATCTATGCAAAAAGACCCATTAAAACCTTTGCAGGGTTCGGTTCCATTTCTGTATTGTGTATTAATGAGATATCAATTAAAAGGTGAAGATAGAAAAGCCCTAAGGCCTGCAACACCACGCCATTTGGTTAATTTTGGTTTGATATATGACCCTTCTGATATAATATAATTACGAGAAGCTTTGCATCCACCCTTATCTATTTGAGTAGTGGTTGAGGGGCGGCAAAAACCTTATTAGTTACCCTTTTGCCCTGACGTGGAGAGACTCAAATTACAACCACAGATTTGGCGATATCTGTATTATGGTCATTTTTATGCCTGTCAATCGATTTGAGAATATTTTTAATGAAATAAAATAAGAAACACACAGAATTGGCACGTGTTTGGGGCAATGTCGCTGATTACTAATTACCACTAATAGCGGCAACATGTGTCTGTTATGAGAGTTTACAACTTCGCAATCATGCCTTTGCTCATTCGGGAGCCTTGCTTTTAAACGTTCCTGATGTCATTACAAGGGTAATGTTTGTTTATCTGTTGATTAATTTATGAGATTTGTTTCAGAAACTTAAGTCGCTCCCTTTGTCGCCATTTATTTCAATTCCATCCAAGGTAAAGAGAAAAAGTCACATTTTCCCTGAAAAGTTACATCCCTGCACGTTAAACTGTTAATATATGGTAAATACATCAAGGGAAATATTTTCGTGGTCCTACTTCGAATAAATTAACATATTTTGGCGGAAGGCCTGCGGTCATTTCAGAGGGTATTGGGGGAGGTTTTGATTTGAATTTGGATTTTCTGGCCCTGCGATATTCATTGTAAATGGGCTGGATTTTCGATGGATATAAGGGTGGCGCACAATATTGCCCCTATTATTGTCGGAATACGTATCAATTTTCCTGGAAAATTCAATCGCATATTTTTAAATATCACCGACGGAAAAAAAATTATATACAGGGTACCGAAAAGATTTATGTACGGCATATGGAAGACAAGAAGCGGGCAATAAATGAAATTAACCCTAAAAAGCGGAATAAATGAAGCGATCCCATTTCGAAGATAAATGATTCCTGATTAAGGGTGCAATCGCACAGAAAAGAGCCCACAAGATGACAATCCTCCTACACAACTAAGTTACCCCGCCAGATTAAATACGGAAAGGGGTGAAATTGGATAACTCTTAGGTAGCGCCTATATCACACATACACGTACAAAGCGTTGACAAATTACATGGCTTATGTAATTAATCTAGTCTTGTTATACACATCTTCAAACTAACGTCTAGTTCCCTGACGGTATTTACATTCTAACTGTACATTTCCCTTTCCCCATTTAATTAACGTCCAATGCAAAAACTGTTTAGTTAAGTTACTACTAGAACCAACTAATAAATTTTCAAATAAAATTATTCCGCGTAATGTTATTAAAATCACGGAACAGATTTAGCCGACGAGTTATTTATGCTTTTGGGTAATCTTATCGTTTAGAATGAAACTAAACCGAGCATTAAATCTGCGAAGGAGACAAAATGAATTAAAATGAAGTCTCTACGGGGCTGCAAAAGAACAGAATTTCTCCTCGTCATAAGCGTGCATATTCCAAGACTATATTAATAATAAATATTTGCAATTATTATTAAAATTGTTATAATAACATTAAATAAAAACAAAATCAATATGATCAGTCGACACGGTATTTTTTAATGAAATATTACGCCACTGCTCAGTAAAAAGGACACAAGGGTGGTTAATTTTAAATTCCAAGTGAATATGATCCGAAGCTTTTCTTCGAGAAGCTGGGAAGCTTATCTGGCTCTCTTTTGTAGCAAGATCGCGCATAACCGAGCAAAACAATACTTCATCGGACGGATAACTAATTGGGAATCGAAAACCGCGGACTGAGCGAGCAGTAGGGCCTTTTTAAATTAGAAAACCTTTTTGTACGACCCGAATTCTTTATTAGATTAGGTTGCCGTTGAATGAGCCACGCACAAAAACTTTCCTTCGGCGCAAAAATTGAAATTTCGTCTCCATTGTTAAAGTTTCACCTTCAAACTTTTGGGGACAATCAGTTGTCATTTTACAAATAAATTTAACCCTCGTGTTTTACAATTTTTTTATTTAACTCGCACATACCCAACCACCCCTACGAAAGAGTAAATCAGTCACATCGGAAATCAGAATAAAAAGCAAACTGGCTTTGTGAAAGGCATCACAAAAGATCGCTTCTGCGCTGGTCGGATGAAATAACGAGTCTGGTTAAAAGTAAATCCTGGAGAGTTTCAAAGGGACTCCATTTACGAGGAAACTTAATCAAATTTCAAGCTCTATTGACGTATTAGTGCGGATTTCCAGATAATCCATCGTATAATAGATACAAGGGTACTTCTTCATGAGTCTGCCCCCATTAAAGATCTTTATCGTCTTTTTGATTTCATAATTGAAATTAGGTAAGACATAAAAAAATATGATGTAGAAAATTTTCTGATAATTTCAATGACAAATCGTCATGGTGTCGGGCTTAATTTGTACTCTGTCCGAAACGAAGGGACCAGATGTGCTACTGTCATTTCTAAAAGTCCCTCATTGGTCATAATGACATATTACAGGACAATTTACAAATGTCCTAGTTATCAGCGATAAATTTACAAATTCGTCATAAAACTAGAATTATTCATAGAATAACGTAAAATGCAACAATTTCCAGGAAAACTTTTGCATATTCAATCCAATGTCATAAAATAGTTACACCTTGTTTAGTAATATATCAAATTTATTACTGAAATATGAGGAAAGAGAATTTTATTAGAGGGAAATATCCACATAACAGTATCGATTTTCTATATTAAATAAAATTATGTATAAAATATTCAGTTAGGGATGTGATACTGGATTGAAAAGTTAAAAAGGGACAAACGTACCTAAAGGATTACGTTTGAAAATCAAATTTCGCCCCCTGGTAACCACACAAGGTAACAATGAGTG
The DNA here is from genome assembly GCA_013372445.1 of Hypothenemus hampei. NCBI lineage: Eukaryota > Metazoa > Arthropoda > Insecta > Coleoptera > Curculionidae > Hypothenemus > Hypothenemus hampei. The sequence continues at coordinate 1,092,374 of JABRWK010000016.1, read as the reverse complement.
CAGCAGGTGTTGTTGTGTAATAATTAAACAGACGTCAGTCAGATTTTAATAATCGGAAAATGCCTTTTGTTGGGACACAATGGTCATCATCTGATATCGAAAAAATTAGTGGGTTGGAGTATGCAGCCCCGCAAATCAAAGGGGTGAGTTTGCGGTAGCTACTTCCATGAAAAAAATAATTCACATGCGTCAATAGAATTAATAAAGATCCGTTCGGTAGATATTTTGTACTTCACTCATTGTTATTGAGATATTGTCTGTATGTCGGTCTCTTTACAACAGGCTGATTACAGTTCACCCTCAATACTTACCGCCACTTTTCCCCTTTTATCTTTATTCATAAAAAATGTATGGGTGGCAGCACTATCGAGTTACACCACAGATTAATACCAAACAACTGTCGTCAACTAATACCACATCAATGCTCTAGGAAAACCGAAATTAAATACCGATACTCGTTCATTAATTCCATGTCTGCGTTCTAAGGAAAACTTGTTGAATCACCTTTCAACTTTCGTATACCTTTGATCCCATACATCATAAGTAACAGCCACATGTTAATGTTTTGACATCTTCTATTCCGCATGTTAATCTATAAATAAAATCTATATCTGTCAGTCTTGTCTCAAGAATTTCTCTTTCGACGAGGGGAAGGAAATGAGAATCATAAACACGGAAACAAAATAACTATATAACAAATGAATATACAAAGTTTTCGTTAATGAATTTTATTCGTCGAGACATTTATTTTTAAAATTGTCTCTGTTAAAATTAATAAAATTACATTAACCTTCTTAGAAGTGTTTCTTAATAAACTTAAAAAAACACGGAAAACAAAGAAAAATATCTTTGTAATAAATTACTTTAAGTTTTTGATATGTTTTTTAGTTTTGTATATAATTCTGTTACTATTTGCATCGATTTTTTTATTGATTTATTCTATTTCATAAAAAAATCCTCTAAATCTGTAAATCATCATTCCATAGACCCCATGATTTTCTCGTTGGAGCGAACTTCTCGACCTTTTAAACTTTCTTTCAGTTTAGGAAAGCGATTAGAATCCGAAGGAACTAAATTAGGTGTATAAGGGTTCCAATTTCAACCCCAAATCTCAAATTTTATTCATGACAATATTCAACTAATATTCTGTCTTGCCAAACTCCTTGGCAGCCTTTCCTGTGGTGTTTTTTTTTACTATTTTTGTGTCCAGCTTTGCTAATAAAGCTGAGTGCTCTTCTCCGATAGCTCTTCCGTGATAGTTTTTGTATTTTTCCAAAGAGTAGCCAAAGAAGATGTCATGTCTACCCCAAAAAACTCCGTTAGGAAATTTTCCAGCAGATTTTTGAACGCGCAATTTTTTTTGAACCCGGGAACTCAGAATGTTTTCAATCCATTAATGATGGATGATGAAGGAAAGTTTAGTCTCTCTATCATAGGTTTTATTAACAGTAACAATTTAGAAGAAAAACTCTGGATCCCTCTCAATCATTAAATCGATATGTTCTGTATTTAATATTGAAATAGGCCTTCTCTCATTTTGAATAACAAATATCCTCCTTTAAAGGAAGTAACGCAATTTTTGACAATGAGATATTAAAGACAGTCACCATGAAGAGTCTACCTGTTTAGTGAAATCTCCTTAACCCGCAATCCTTTTGAACACAGGTCCATATTTCATTTTATCGATTTTATCACTTACAATTGCCGTGTTTTAATTCTCGTTTACGGTTAAGCATTTGGGTGTGAAACGTTATGTTTCTAATACTCCTAATAATTAGAATTTTTACCAATGGAAACTTAATTATTTAAAAACATATTTCTAAGTATTGTGAGTTTGACACACTTGAACTAACCTTGGACTTATCATTCTTCGCCTGCTTTTTTTAAGTAAATCAAGTGCCCTAAAATGGATATGATCTTTTCATATTCATATTTAATTTCTTCTTGTGACTTCCTTTATACCTAAACGTAAAAAGCAGGTGTTGATTAATTGAATGTTGGAGGTTTTTTTCAGTACTACATAATTTGAAGAGTAAGTGATAAAACACAGTGACAACAAGACATCAAATAGTTTGTATAGAATCTCAACGAACTAGTTTCGCAAAGTTCTGTTAACATTTATACCCTGAAATTTAATTAAGCAAATAGCTGAAATTCCTCGGGCAACGGTCATTTATATTCTCAACAGAATACATAACACAACCCCAAGTCGAATTGTATATTTATTGCGGCGCAATTGAAAATTACATGTCATCATACCGGCTCCAAATTTATCAAACTTTAATCATTGGACCCTTTTGCTATTAGTTTTTAGTTGTACAGCGGTAAAATGAAATAAAATACTCTACAGGTTGAAAGCAATATTACACACGGAAGACATAAAGATTAATGTAAACCACCTGGCAGGAAAATCTCAGAATGATATCCGTGGCGTTTAGATTTGCATGTTAGGGTTGGTTCGGACCCACCCCTTGCGTGGGAAACAAATTTTTCAAGGAAACGAGCTAGACATGCGTTTGGTTCGAAAAACTACTTCCGGGATTCCGATAGAGTGAAGGAAAATGTCACAAGTGGCTTTTGAGTGGCCGCCATTCGGTTGAGAAATCGCATTCCGCGGTTTGTGGGAATTCTAAACGACATTTGTTACGCCGGTGTAAATTTCTCTTATTTTTATCTCACACATACGTTGTTTTCTTAACAGGAAGTCTCGTGAGCGTCAACGTTCAATTTTTTTTTTTAATTAAATTTTTCCCTAGGTGCTTTCAAAATTGTGTGGACTGAAAAGTTTCTAGCTGGCGCGATCGCTTTATGAGTTATTTATGCAAATTTTCAACTGCTGCACACCGATAAAGTATTAGAACGAAAATTGTCTCGTTCCTAAGTAATTATACGATTCCTCCTGTTGACGCAATCTAATTAATATAGGTATTTATCTTACAAATTAAGACGGCTCGCTTACTATGGCAAATACCCACCGACCGAGTTTTGGTGATTAATTACATAAGATATCGTTCATCCCGCCAACTTCCTTAGTATTATGCTGCACAGGACCGGAATATTTTATTGTCATAAATTAATTTTTCATTTTCCACCTACGAAGATATTACTCAAGCGGAATGAAAAACTTGAACTTAGCCATTCTGGTTAATGAAAACCGGATGGTCCTAGTTTGTAATGGATCTTTTCAGGCGAGGTTATGAGGTTCTACCTCGTGAAAATGCCAGAGACACATAAATAACCGTAAAGAATCCGGTCCTGAGACTTAATTTCATTTTCATATCCGTTTTCTTTAACTTTTGTAAGGTATTGTATTAGAAGGAGTATAATACTGAATATAATGAAGTTTAAATAGAGTATATAATCTTTCCATTGAATTTTTGAAAAAAAAATAGCAATTAATTTGAATTAAACCAGATGGTAGTGTAGAATAAACAAAAAATGCTTTTGTAGGTGTGTAAATCAACGCAGGGAGAAACCCATAGGAAATTCCTTCACAAACGAGGTGATTAAAATTCTGTATCTGATAGCACGTATAGTCATAACTTAAACGGAGTAATCTGGGGTCCAATAACACCGAACATTAGCAGACACTAAAGAAACCCTTAAAACTCCTGAAAGGGTTAAGGGATGTCCGGGTTTCAGACGATTTCCATCCACCTGTGTCTTAGTTAAACAAGATTTATATCTTTATTAAAGTAAATATATACTTATGTTCTTCTATCCTCTTTATTTTTAAAACGATCTTCCACTTAATGGAATTACGCTTATAAACAAGAAAACCTATTGTTTGGATTTCATGTACCGAACGAAATCAAGCCTTAATGCGATATTAGGAATTATATTTCGCCTTACAATGGATTAACGGGGGACAAATTAGTCAAGCAAAATATATTGCCTTATTGAAGAGCATCCCTGTTCGAAGCTGCATATACCCTCGATTATGTCTTAACACCCTGCCTTTTATATTATGCGATATTAAAGTAGCTTATACTTGTTAAAGGTTTATTATAAAACTCGCATGTTCCTTTGAATTTAGGGTGTTAAACTGGGGGTAGCAAAATTATTAAAAAAAGTATTAAAATTCGCTTCAAAGAACCATTAATGCGTTTAAAAAATTATAGATTTTAAGTAGGTATCTAGTATATTCATCTATGTAAGTATGGTGTCAGCATTGACTACAAAATTAGAATGAAAATAATGTTTTTCAATGTGAATTGTTTTCATTTAAAATTTTTAGTATTTCTAATTTTGTACCTTAGTTTATTGAGTATCTCTAGTTAAGAGTTCATTTAACCGCCATTAATGAAACGTAGACGACGTCCCAAGAATGTTAAGAAAAAGGTTAGTAGATGAAGATATTCATCACAAAAGGATTTAGTACACTGAAAGGTTAATACATAAATCCAATTTTCTACTAACACTAATTGAATGACACAGTAATTAACCACTAGCGAATCATATTTGATTTTTTCCCCAAAAAGCTTTAAAATTCGGGGGTGTCAGCCCGTCACTCAACCGCCAAATCTATAATAGAGAGTTGCATAAAATGCACTCGAGTGGATCAATTATTCTAGAGCTGCAACTAAGCCGCTATCGAAAAACTACGAGGACTGATGTCGACGTTTCCACGACGAGAACATAGCTATGAGTCTAAAAGCACGTGTCGGCGAATCAGCCAGTACGGTTAGCAGTTCTTCACACTCGATTTGTCTGTTTAAGGGTCTAGGCTCTCGACTCACCAGATCCGGACTACTCCTACTTTAAACTGAACTTTAAGTAGTCTTAAACCACTCGAAATGTATCCAGAATTATTTGAAATGCTACTTCACTGTTACGGAAAATAAGGAAACTTTCTTAATACAATGAAATATGTGAGAAGCAAAGAATAAACATGGTTTTATGAGAAGTGCGCGAATTTGGGCGAGTACACTACTGAATTAGGTTAGGCGTCGCGCCGTGTCAGACCGCATTGCTGGGTTCCCCACCCGAATTGGGTAACGCCCCTTGGCCTATAGTGACCCGGCTCGAACTAAGGACCTCCCCGGTCCGCCCAGGCCAAGTCGGTGTCGGGCCAAGCAAAAGGTCACCAGTAGAGGCTAGAGATTGTTGCGGGGTCGACCTATCACCTCCACGCAGAGCGCGAACTCGAAAACGAAATTTGAAAGTGCGAAAAGCCTATTTGGCCAAGTGGTGACGCGTCCAGGTGCCCGTTATGGTGCTCTAGTGCCCATGGCATCCTTGGTGGCCAACTCGTGGCGCGAATCTCCGCTTGTCAACCCCGTACTTCCAACTACCGGACTCAGTTCTTTAAATCCTCTACCTCCCGTTGCTGTGCAACCTTCAAATTCCTTACAGACCATTGGGGCTATTTCAGATGCACCTTCTTCAGATTTGGCCCTTTTGAGTCGTCAGACTCCCTCGCAAAATAGTACCGGTAGTACTGATAAAAATCAAAATATTGAGTGTGTTGTTTGTGGCGACAAAAGTTCAGGAAAACACTACGGACAATTCACGTGCGAAGGTACGTTGCCAGGAAACCTAAAAAATCATTTTTAAACTTCATCATCAAGGCGGGGTTATTAAAAATCAATTATCACCAATCCAGTCATCACTACCGACCTGTATGCTGTTATGTACTCAATTGTTGCCCCGCGGGACATTTTGACCCTTTTACTTTACATTATTATCAAGCTTTTTAACCTTTAACCATACTTAACCAAAACCAATCATATTAATGCATTTGTCTGGGAAAAACCTATTTCTAACAACGCGTTCACATCTTCCGTTTCCTGAAATTTGAAAATTTTACATTTGATTTTTTTTTCGAGTTTCTGGATCAGAAACTTTATCCTAAAAATAGTCAAATTTTGAAATGGATAGATGATAATTCATTGTTACTCCATTGAACTTAATTAAGTACTCAATTAATATGACACAGATAAATTTCTCCTTCATGGGCTGGTCAAATCGGCGTAAGTATTTGTTCATCCGTATTTGATGACACACTTTACAACAATAAATACACGAGTAACATTTTTTAGAAGAAAGCTTATTGATTAATCGGCTTGACATACGGGAATGTGAGCTTAATTCAAACACTTATCTTCGGCAATCATTAATTCACAAGCCCAACTTTAATGAATTGTCACGGATTCAAATGACGACTTTAATATTGAAAATGTGTGACGTTTTTCTTTTCTCATTTAGTAATAAACCTTATCAGTAACTTAACCAGTATTTTTCTCATGGTATTTAACAATGGGGTAGTTTATGAAAAAATTTTTAGAAAAAAAAAGTTAATACGATTATTTTGTGTGAAATGAACATAGAGAACACCTGCGTTGATGATTACTGTTCGATAAAATATTAACAATACATTGAGCAGTTGGCCACGGTGTGCATGCGAGTTTGAAAAACCCGGTGCAGGACATTTTGACAATTGTTTCCAGATTTTTCATAATTGTCCGTTGACCATCCAACCAGAAACGCGTTTAAAAAATTACGCGGGGCATAACAAAGAGCAATGTTACGCTTCGTAGGCAATTCACCTTAACTAGATCGGTGGTCAGTGTGTATGTGTATGTGTGTGTGGTTGTTGTAAAATCCGCTACGAACAGGGTTTTTATTTTAACTTGGGTCCTTCCCTCGGGAAGAAAAAAATTAACCTGCCATAAAAAGATTAGGAAGACAAAACGCGACTTGAGAAAAGAATTATTATTTTCCTGCTCATCATACGTTATCGTTTTATGGCCTAAAATGTTTTTATAAAGGACATTTTTCATCTTCGTCCTCCAGGGAGTGATTAACACCACCCCTTGAAACAAAGAATAAAATTGTATAAATCATAAGTCCTTATTTTACTTTTGATTCTGGTAATTTTACACCTGAAGAAATCGTACAATTGTAAGAAACCTTTCTTCTTGTATTTATTTGTTTTTTTTTCGGATTAATACCAACTGATTTTAAGTCCGAAGGAATTCATGTCAAACGTAGAAGTTCCATAGGGCTTCCCCTGTATACTTAATACCGTTTGATATTAAGACAACAGTATTTTATTTGCAACAACTAAACCTTTATAGGATTAACGTAATTAGGTTTTGGTCAAAGTGATCTTCTAGTACCATCTAACTAAAACGGTCTCGAGTTCGATTGTCCGTGAAATTGGATAAACATACCAATTTGAAAATGCCATTTTCTTGTCGAGGATTTAGGTTTAGATAACGTTACTATATTTTTTTTCTATGGACTATAATAACCTTACATCTTTATGATTTGAAGGCAGTTATTATAGAAAAAAATCCAGATTTTTTACGGTCTAGTCAACGCATGTTTAAAAAAAAAAGTTTAGCAAGGTCTCGAAAGAAAGGGATGGCACTCAACCTTGACTAATTCATAACCCTTTATAAAATCAAAATACACTATGTCTGGTTACCCTATGGAACGATTTAATAATTATGACGTTATTCTTTTTAAGAAACAAGTATGATAAATTATTTGTCAAAAAATTTCCTTAAACGTTATTAAACTAAACGTGACTGTGCAAGTTTCTCCCAATCTGACCGAATGTTTTTGATACGTTGTTTAATACGCTATTTTTCTTTTGCAGGTTGCAAATCGTTTTTCAAAAGAAGTGTCCGCAGAAATTTGACCTATTCGTGTCGAGGTAGTCGAAACTGTCCAATTGATCAACATCATAGGAATCAGTGTCAGTTCTGTAGGCTTCGAAAATGTATAAAAATGGGCATGCGACGAGAAGGTATAAATTAACATTCATTAATCTTTTAACTAATTTGTTGTCGAGTGATAACAACAACAAAATAAGCATTACATCAGAAATACATATTATGTTGTTTACATGATATATTTTAAGTCTTGCCATGGAACTGTGCATGTTCATTTTAGTGATTATGGACACATTTCTTAGCCTAGGCCAATATCACTATTAAAGAACTTTCTTTTCTGATGAAGGGCTCTATAAAAAAGTTATTGCAGGAGAAAACTCATGTTAATAAATTTCCGGGGAGCATAAACAGTCACATCTTCCCGGAATGCTCGCTATAATAATTAAATTAAAATGTTCTATGTGTTCGGACTTAATGTAATTCATGACCACCACTGGTAGACTCATATTTGTGTCTTCTGAGAAATTCTTTTATGTTCCGTGACGATATTGTTTCTTTTAGGTCCCTCTACAGCGTCGGGTTTACGTTACAACTCTATCCAGCCATTATTTCTTGTATATAAAAAATAAACAACTATTTTCAGTACAAGATAAACTACATTTAACTTTTTCCGAGAATTTATTAAAAATATATATATTTTTTAAATTGTTAACATGTTATTTTCTTGTACATAAATAATTTGTGCGACACTGTAACCTACAAGCNATACTATTGAATGACAGTGGAAAATGCAGAAAAAAGTTCAGGTGAATAAAACTAATTCTGATCCAAAATAATTATAGTAACCTGTAGATTGCTACATATTATAAGGTCTGAGAGTAGAAATTGTTATTGCCATACTGAATGCCAATTTTTTTTTTTTTACTTTGAAAAATGTAGAAAATTATTTAAAAAAAAAAGCGAAAATGTATTTAAATTTTATTTTTTTCTGTCTCAAATACGATTTAATTTTCTTCTTAAAATAAAACAAAGAATCATCCTGTAAATTATCATCAGGTCATTAATTAGTACCGCACATATTGACTACGTTTTTTTTCGTATTTTATTGTCTATCTACCTAATGTAAATGATGTGTAAAAAGCTATGCTCCTGCAGTAGTCTAAGCACAGATCGCATTAATTGCTGTTAATAATATTTCGATCGCTCAATTGCACGGCACTATATACTTTCTATTTCATTTCTCCCCAATTTTAAAAGTCCAAAAGTGTCATGTTTGATTATCGGCGGTTGGTTAACGTACAGCTTGACGGTCAATCGACCGTTGAAGATCATTTATGACCAGCCAAGCTCAAGCAGCTTTAATATGATGGACAGCCATAGAGCTGAAGCTACATTTCGGTTACAGTAAAGTAATGTCCATAACAAATGTAAGGATAAAGTTCTTTAGTACTAGAAAGCTCAATATTAAAGACGTGTGTGAAGAAAGGTCAGAGTTGGAAAAACTGAAATGGAACAAGTACTAAATACTCATTTTTGCTAATTGTATTCAGAATTCGTCTAACAACAGTGAGTATAGTTACTTTGCTCACTAATCGTCCGACGATTACGATTACTCGAGTACAATTAAACGAGTGCGCAGTTTGTAAATACGATTCCCAAATATGTCTTCATACTACTTGCAGTCGTAACCCCAAATTGGCAAAATCTAAATTCCTCTAAAATATATTATATATTTTTCATATACATATATATGTAATCAAAAAATAATAAAAATGTAAAAATTAAAATTAAGAAAAAAAAACAACGAATAAAATAAATAAACATAAACACGCAAGCCATTCTATCTGTAAAAGTTCGCTCTCAATTAATTGCTCGACATACGAAGAGAGTGTGCCGCATTTTTTTTTTTTAATCTTCGTAGTTCTTTTTCGTTACCATTTTTTCTATAATGGAGACAATTTTTATTGTTGTACTCTTAAATACATAAAATAATGACTGTTAACTTGTGCGTAAAAACAGATAGCGATTAGTTAGGTAATCTGTTTGGTACTCGTTTCGGGTAATCGATTACAAAATGTAATTGAGTATGTCCATTTCTGAAATATGTAGTAGATACTTTTACGATTTACTTAAGTGTTTCGGATAAGGAAGGAGCGTTAATGATTTTTTTTTTCAAAAGTTTTATTGTGGTTTCATAGGTCTTTTAATCACTTGTGCATTAGATTATTGAGCAAAATGCCAATTTGGCGTTTTAAAACTGCAAAAATAATCGTTAACGTTCTACAACGGTTTTAAAACAGAAATATATCACTGTCATATAAATAGTCATTGATTGTTGGGTTACCCTCTTACAAAAATATTTTACTACTAACCCAACATAAAGAAAATGGCACCTGACAATCGTTCTTTTTCATAACGTACCTACATAGCGATGACCAGTGGCCAGCGAAATATTATGTAAATCAGTATCAGGGGTTGCTTTAAGGGGTTCTTATTCAAATCTTATTCTTTTTTCGTGGGAACCGGACGGGATTAGTATACCCCTGCATGTCACATACCCGGGAAAGCCGATTTATTATCGGGCATAAACAAAATTTGCATCAAGGATACATTCTTCTGGAATCTCGGGGATAATATACGTAAAATAGGCATATTCTCAAGGACATTAGGCAGTTCCTGCGTACGGGCCTTTTAAATTTATTAGGTATTCACCCTTCGGGTTGTTTTGCCATTTTGAGGTTAATTCACTTAAAACTAGCGGTTAGGCGAGGAAGGAACGGAAGATATCTTTATTCAAATTTTATGACGATCACTTTACAGATTTGAATAAAAATTTATAGCCGGCCGATTTAAACTCTTTGCATAAGAATCCGTTTTCGGCACTTTTATGTCTGTTCGATTAAATATTCATATTTGCTACGTAGCTACTATTCAATGCTAAGCAATCATTATTCTTTTGATTAAATGTTTTTAAAAATATTACAATTTTCGAGGGCAAAGGTTAGCCATAGTCTAAAGTACGGCAACACGCTGGCCTTTTTCTAATATTTACTTCTTTACCTCATTGAACTGATGGTGGCGGATGAAGATATCAGATAATAAAAAAATTAATTAATAAATCCCCTCCACAAAAATTTTTCTATCATTTTTAAGACAGTTTATTTATTTATTTTTTTTAATAATATTCTGTTTTAAATGAAAAACATCATCAAATTTTCATGTAGATACTTTTATATTTCAGATAATTTGAAATATAAAAGCGATAACCCGTTTGCTCCCAACAGTCATACATTTTAAGATCAGCACTTATCAGCTGCATAGAAATAAATCGTTCACATATTATTGTGAAACCCCAGGCCTGATAATATGATAATTTTTAGGGAAAGTTTTAAAACAAATGTGATAATTTACCATTGACAATTTCAAAATATCTCTTCGAGCACTTTATCGTAAACAAAATAGAATCTGAATATTGAAGTTAAGAAAAAAACACAATTTATGACTGGTCCTAGAGAAAGAGGCATGGGCATTTTCTTGGCTATTATTTTTTATTGTACGGCAGTATTCGAGCGGAAAAATGTATGCGTAATGGTCCTAAAACTCTGGAAAAAAGAGCGGAAAGGCCAAAAAGCCAGGAGGCCTGTATTGCCCGTATAGAGTGTACCCAAAAATATTCATACTGAAGCTTATGTACGGGTATGGGATATAGAATTGCATGGAAAAGAGGGTCCCATTCTCTTGCTTATGATTGATCGGTCTAATATACAAATAGTTGACCGTAAGGTCCAACAAAAGGACCGAGGCAGCCCTATACTGGTCGTGGCCGTCTACCTAAAGGATCGTTTTACTACTTGCATATATTAACGAGTCAGTAAAGATTAATGGTCTTCCATTCTTTAACCGTAGACTACGGAATTGCGCTTATATCGCTACATACCATTTTGCAAAGTTACCTCGAATATTTTCCTGGCGCTTTTTTTGTTACTTTTCCATTCGATCTGAATTCACCGTGAAACTTGAACAAATCAACAAAACTGGCAACATCTCTTTATTTATTACACGAGAATAGTTAACTAATCATCGAAGCAAAATAGAAAGAGAAAAATAAGAAACAATAAATGTACATTAATAACAATTAAAGATCTTTGCCATAGAGATGCCCTTATGTAACCCATTTACATCAATTTAAATGCAGATACTTTAAATGGTTTTATCTTTTTATGTGGGTACGGCTCGTGTGCTGCTCTATTATTCTAATTGTATCACACCAATCTTTTTTTTCACAATAGATTTGTTTTGGTATTCAAAGGGATCAGCGTGTGTACCTTTACGGGTTTCTTCCGCGTTAAAAAAAGACCATCAGATGAATATGACCTGTAATTTTTATCCGGAACCCTTTTTCTTCATCTTCTTTGTGGCATGCACACACATTCATCCTAACGGTAACCTGCTGCGGCTGGCCTTTTCACATTCTCATTTTGAGCCCCTAAAAAATTCAATTTAAATTATGTAATTCACGTTTTTATTTCACTTTTATTATGTCACTGAACTCCCCTTATTTTAGTTTTGTTGAGTCTCTGAAAATGTTAGGGTTGGTTCAAGTTACCTTGCTATCATCACCTGATGAAGCTCTTCTCTCGACGGTGCAACGCTATTTTTAAGAAAAATGTCATAATAAAAAGATATAGAGCATATTTTATAACGTATCTAGCTGAGAATCTTGTCAGAGAAATTTATGTTGAAACTGTAAAATTTTAACGATCTCTTGCATCTAGCGTTGTTGTATTGTGGTTGAATTTTTTTTTTAAATAATTTCAACTTCAATCAACGTTATTTGAAACGTCACCGATCATATAAATGATCTTAGACAAGTACCAGAGTGTTTGATTAATGGTGTGCAGTATTCCTTTACAGGCTTTGAATCGGTGATGGATATAAATATGTGATTGACTATCTATGTTCAGTTACATGATGAATTTAAATTTGTAAGGTTTTTTTTCTGAAATCGAACGATGATGAAACGAACAACTTTTATCAACGTATTCAAGTTCATTGTTTGTGTTGCACTGATACCGGTTTAGCCAGATCTCAATAAACGGTTGAGGTTTTTATTGTTCAAGTAATACGATACCATTTTTCAAGTCCAGGTCAGTGGGATCGATTTTCCTAGACCCGCTTCTTCTCCCCTTTAAATTTCCATAACTAATTTCTGAATTTCTTTTCCAGCCGTTCAAAGAGGTAGGGTGCCACCCTCTCAGCCGACTTTGCCAGGCTTGCCAAATCAGTTCCTCAATTCAACAGATCCAGTTACAACTTCGCTAAACAACCACACTTACCTCAGTAGCTACATATCTTTACTATTAAGGGCCGAGCCCTATCCAACGACCAGATATGGTCAATGTATCCAAGCAAACAATATCATGGGAATCGAGAATATCTGTGAACTGGCAGCTCGGCTGCTTTTTTCGGCTGTGGAGTGGGCTAGGAATATTCCATTTTTTCCTGATCTTCAAGTTACTGATCAAGTAAGGAGGAACAAAAGACGAATTATTAAAAGAAGATCAATAATAATTTATTTTCAAGGTGGCTTTGCTTAGATTAGTGTGGTCCGAATTATTTGTATTAAATGCGAGCCAATGTTCGATGCCACTTCATGTGGCACCTTTAATTGCAGCCGCAGGATTACACGCCTCTCCAATGTGTGCAGATAGAGTGGTAGCCTTTATGGATCACATTAGGATATTTCAAGTAAGTGCCTAGGAAAGTCCATATAGAAAAGTTCAAATGCTTTTTGAGGGAACCTTTATATCAATCCTAATAAAACTTTAAGCGTCAGTGCACACAAATTCAATTTCAGGTCGATATTTCCTGTCAAACGATTTCTGATTTTTACGATTTATGAGCTAACAGCAGGAGGTCGTTCTAAGTATATTTTTTTTCTTTTCCTTTGCAGGAGCAAGTAGAAAAATTAAAGGCGCTTCATGTGGATTCGGCCGAATATTCGTGTTTGAAAGCGATCGTTCTTTTTACAACCGGTAAGTAAACGAATCCCATTGCGTAACACGCGAATTTGAAAAAAAGTAATAGAGACATCTCAGGTACAAAGTGTTCAATGTCGAGTGGGGTCACTTGAAAGGTCAAGTACCCGAAAGACTACCCATTCTTGATAAATGAGTACCATAGATTCACGTACATAGGTGAGAGTAAAATATTCGTTCTTTTTTTGTTGATGTTCCAATGGTATTCCGTTTTACAATGTGAACTCGGCTTCGCGTGTGTGAATTTGGTAAGCAAGTTGGGTTACCAAAGGTCGTGACTCCTCGGTGGTATGACGCTCGGAGCATATTGCCGGCCAGAAGAAGTATTCCTTTAACATAGGCGCGCCCAACATTAATGTTTCGCAGGTGATTTTGGAAAAATTGCTCTCATTAAAAACTATTGCATTCCATGCAATATTTCCTATTCAAGACGATTAAGTGTGAAAATTATTTTTTTCATATTTTAATATATTCTCAATGTGTCATATAATTTTATCAAACTAGTTCGTAAGTTTTAATTAAAAAAATTTGAATAATTGATACGACACTGGAATCACAAGACACAAGTTGCAAAGTGAGGCCGCCTGTCGGCTTGCCCCTCTTTCTCCCCCAATCTCATACGGCCAAAAGAAAAGGAAAAAAGAGTACCTGCAGATAGAAACTGACACAGTAAATACCGGAACTGGTATGGTACTAGAGTTCGTGCAGGGTATTCTGTTGCGGCTGGTGGTACTAAACACATCGGTTCAGATGCAAGCGGCCTATGACCTCAACTCCTTAATAATGGTCAAAGATTACATTTGGTGTTGATGATCGATCACACACCTCGATTTATGATAAATGGTATTATTAGAAGCGCCCAACAGACTAAGTTTATGATAATGAACAATTGGACTTTCTCACAATTTAACCGTTTTATTTTAATTAATTTAATATTCGTATAAACGCGATGGAATTAAAGGTTTCGTTAATATTCTATATTTAGCGGGGAAATATTTACGTTTTATTACATTTTGTTGATAATTAAGCATGTATAAGAAAAGTTAACGCGCAAATTGACTTCGCCGATACCACATCCTTATTACTATACTTAGGAGATAAAGAGTAGTATGGAAAAGATTTTTAGCATACCATAAATGAAGGATATTTTCAACCGTAGCTCCGTAGCGTTGCTTCTAAGAAATATTAAAATGTGAGATCACTGAGGTAGATTAGAATCTTTATGTACTCGGTGGAGGTACTCTGTGGTGTGCAGTACTTTATCGTAGATCCTTTCCAGCTTAGTTCGTTCTTTCGAAGCAGTAACATTATTACTTTTAATAAAATCTCGAATTCTATTTACCTAATTTGTATCGTAGGGGTTATCCCAGACAAACGAACGATCACACAAAAGGCGGTGTTGTACAAATTGATTATCATTAATGCGAATAAATCTTCTCGTTTCTAGATCTGTGGGGCGCTGATTATTTTCATTTATCCAAATGTTTCGTCTTGTTACGTTCATGGTCCGTCTAGATGTGAGTCATAATAGGGTCGTTTTTAAAATGTTGTTCTTCTAAATAAATTTGATACTAAAATATGGAATAAACTGGTAGAAAATGTATGTACGTTGACAATGCAGCCTTAGATTGACCCTAGGTAGTATATCTTTCGCAGGCTCCATCTTAAAGTAATGGTTGATTGATTTCGACTAGTTTTTTCGATTCTTTTACCGAAGTGCAGATAAATCAGAATGAAATAGTGCCGAAGTTAAGAGACGGTGGGGTGCATAACAAAACAGGCAGTGGTTTTTGCCAGATTTTTAGTCGACACCTCGTTTTTTTGTCAACTTATCAGTATGACTTTAACCGAATATCACCATAATTTCTAGCCACAACGCGCTAGGGGGTAATGGGGGGACAGGGTGCTGTTAATACACACTCACTTTGAATTGTAAATATATTGTCTTTATGTATTAATAAATTCCTAAAGCGGAAGAATAATTTTGAAAACTTCGAAAATTTGCATTAAGGGAGCCAAATTAAAACACAATGACAGCCCAAGAAAAAAATGCCCATTCCAATTGTTTTAAGCATTTGCATAATTTTATGCCACGGCCCCTTAATCGACGTATCACAAAAAATCATAAAATACTTTATAAATGTACCTGTCAACTTTTTAAATCCTAAAAATTAAAAATTCACCCTTGAGTGGAAATGGTTTATATTATCTTCAACTCGTATCGAGGATGAAACATTAAAAAATCGTTATTTAAGCGTTTAATGAAGTGTCTAATTAGCAAAATATATCAAGGGCTTTGATTGATATCGAATGAGCTGCAGCAGGAAATTGCAGTGTTTAACGCAATATTATGTACAACATTTATTCTAATGCAGTTAGAGGCATGACGCATGTCAAAAGGTGACATCGATGATTAGACTATACGTATTCAGAATAAATAATAGATTCTATTGTTACGCTACTGTTTGACTGGTGATTTTTGCTTGAAGGATGTTTCTTTCTTTAGAATTCTATTCGTAATAACTAAATAAGTCATAACGTAACAGTGGAATAGTACGAAAGTTTTAATTCATTAAAATACGACGACATAAAACTTTCGAAAACGTACAATCGAGAAGCTTGAATTGAAACTTTCCTCGATCTTCCCTCGTAATAAAATAACAGAAAATGTTTTAATATTAGAAAGTTTAAATTGTTCAAATGACCATTAAAAATTAATGTTCTCAAGATTAGCATAGTCTGTATTCTTAATTAATTACATCAGTTACACGAATATTTTAATTAAGACGCAACCAGATGACAATGATGATATAGATCTTGAGCTTTATGCCTGAGAATGTTTCCTTCTCAATACTAATTTTAATTTATTTATTAATAGGGTCCCAGACATGGACTTTTTACATTTTTTTTGCACTCAATTACTGCTCCATGAATAATTCAAGCAAGGTACTAAAATAATCAAATTGCTGGCTATTTTTAGGCAGTGTCAAACGATTCAATTGCGGATCAAGAATGTTCCAACCTATATTTAGGCGAAAAACGTCGTTAATTTGCTCTATGCAATGTTAATGGCATTTTCCAACATATCTACTTAGAATTTAGCAATCGGTTTAGTTGCCATAAATAGTGCGATCGTTGCAATTTATGTCTGGTAAGTAGGATGGACATCTCGTGATGTTCAATGAAGTCGGCACAATAAGAACGTGCACTATCGTTGATAAAAATAAACTTTTTGTCTATTACATCAAAAAATTTGCTCTATTTTTCTAATAATTATCACACTTTTATAAGATATTCTTCTTAATTTTTTTTTTCATTTTATTGATGTTTTCTGTCTCGTAAGCAGAAAACAAAATTAGAATTTGTCGGTGAATTTTTAAAATTTTAAAACGTGTGCCTTGAATTTCTAGGCCCAGCACTATGCTGCTCTACCTAATCGTGTGAACATACAACCTTTAACTAAACTTCCAGTAGCTTGCCTGAAGAAGTTCTTGAGCTGTAGTTATTATCTCGTCCTCGGTCATGAGCGTACGTTGCCTATCCAGTTGATATAATATACTCTATCAACTGGATATATGTATGTATATTCATTTTATACATAGTGTACATTTCTTTGCTTTTCGACTCAAGAAATTTCTGCTAACGCTGCCACATGGTGTTGGAAAACACTATGCTCTATATAATAATAATATTCTTTAATATATATTTTGGAAAACCTGGCAATATCCACTTGAATTGTTGAGCAGTGTATCCGAACTATAACGTGTTTAAAACAATTAACTTCGACTAAAAGCAAGCAAGTATTCTAGTTTATAATTAGTTAAATGTAGCTTAGCAAGCTTTAATTGTTGAAAAACGGCAGCTGCGTCTTTGATATAAGTTTAACCGTTAAATTGCGGACAACAACTATAACTCGTTAAGAACTTGAATTATAATTTTATCGCTATGATGAATCAACAATTAAACTATTCTTTATCCCTATTATCCAATTTTTTCGGAGAGATTTGTCATTCGGAAAGCGCCTCGACATGTAAAAATTCACAATCGAATAATAAATTCTCAATAGTGCTGACATAAATAATTTTTGGTATCGAGATCATCCCTGTTGAAAACAGGGATTTCTATCTACCGATGCATGTAATACCGTTAGCTACATCAATGAGATTTGAATTTATTAAGTGTTAATTTAGCCTGGTTCGTATTTTGTTCTTTAAAATAGGTACAAAATTTATCGGCCCCATTATTTTTACCCAGCATCCCTACCATTGTAATTTGATTCTATACAATGCACTTCCTGGAAAATAAAGATTCATCCCCTCACCCTAGTATCAGAAAAAAGTTTCTAGCAATAGGCACGCATCATTGTGGTAAAAAAAAAATTATATGGTTTCTCTATAAATTCATACATAGTAATTTTTTTTGAATATATTTCTTTTGTAGAAATAATAAATATATTTTCGTTTCTAAACTGTAAATATGTAGGTATACAGGGTGTTCCATTAACAATTTACCCTTCCTATTTAATTTCTTTAATTCTGACATTAGAAAAAAGTTCAAGCGGGTACATACCTTCATTTTTTGTGTAAAACTTAAAAATTGTCTCGTTATCCCTTCCATATGATCCGTTCTTCTGTACGTGACATCAACTTTCTTATTTTAAATGGAAACCTATATTTTTAATTGTAGATTTATATTCTACTCAAAATTTCTTGTAAAACACATCTGGAATATTATACCTTATGCATGCGCACGAGCGCAGTATGTGCAATTCTTCGCGATCAAATCTTGACACATAAGGAAAACATTAATTAATTTATTTTTTTAATTATTTTTATTTAAGCCGTACTTGCTAACTATTCATCGTTTAACGCCTTTGTTATTGTATTAAGCTCAATGGACGCACAGACTTAAGATATCATTGTTTATTCGCATTGCCTTTCACGTTGCAACACATTCTTACATTTCCAATAAACTTTATGTTTTATTTTTTTTTCTATGTAAAATATTGCAATTAATAATGCAGGTTTCCATTTAAAATAGGAAAGTAGACGTTACGTGTGGGAGTTGGATATGTGGTACGAACAGTGAGACTCTTTTTAAATTGTAGGTATACAAATAACGAAAGGATTCTTTTTTCTAAATTCAAGAATAAAGTAATTAGATGGAGGGTTAATTATTAATTAAACACCCTGTATAGCATTCAATTTATAATTAATTAGGAAAAAACCCAATTGACTTTTATAACATCGGGATAGTATCCTTATTTTTCTACATCTATATAGAGTTAGAATCATTAATTGACAGAGTTAGGGACAATTCATAAAATTGCAAAACACTAGAATTCCAAAGTTTATTATAGGAATAATAAGATAAAACGATTTTTACGAATAAAATTAGACAAACAATATACAGCCATAGCCAGAAATATGAAATATCTTTATTTCTGTATGTGATTTTAAAAATGAGTAACTCCATAGTTCTTCAACAATAATTTTTGGTTCTGAAGCGTTCGTCTCTTCGGTAATAGTAGTAATTGAGATTTTTTACCGTTTTCTTCCATACAGTAACAATTTCAGTCGTTTCTTCTTTGTTATCTTTCTTCTTTTTGATAGCGCGTTTTTTCACAATTTTCTTTATAGTTTTGTTCTAGTACCTAATAAATCGTTAAACAAAAACGGTATGCTGTTTCCCTAAAAATACAAATAACTTAGAAATACATACTTTTATAGAGTGCTTCATAGTTTTAGCCATGGCTGTACACATATGTAGTAGGTATGTATGTACAGTGCAGTACACTACATGTACATATCCTATTTCTCCAATTAAAACGCAATTTTATTTTAATTTTTTATTCAAAGACTATATTTTCACCATTCTGTGTGCCGAATTGATAAAATCAACTATTAGTCTGTAGTTAATCCGTGGTCCTGATAAGAAAAGGTATAAATTTTATTCAAATTGGTTTAGCCGTTTTAGGCGTTGTACGTTTCTGAAAAAAGGAGACTTTTATTCCAAGATGAGGGTGTTTTAGATATTGAATGTTGGATAACCTGTGCATTCAAGACTTTTTTTAGTGTTAAAATGAAATTCATTGTGTGCAATATACATTTATTTAAAAACTTAAAATTTTATGATTCTCTCTAACATTATTGTAAAAAATGCTCATCGATCCATTTAAAGGAACATCTATATTCGTGTGATGAAATTTTCTGATATAAGGGGTGTTTAGTACACTAGAAATCTGATAGGGTTCAATGGTATCAAAGATCGACACTTGGGCACGAGGCTTATTGTACTCCTCAGGAGGCCGATATGTTAATGACTTTCAAAAATATGCTTCTTCAAAAAGTTTAAATTTTTTTCCTGATAATTTATAAATTCAATGTATTGCAATTGTTTAATAAAAGCTGTAAGGCTATCATAAGCAAACCCGTTATTAACAGAAATGTACTTTGATCGGATACAGTACATATTACAGATTTAACTCGTAATTTTAAAGATTCTTCCTTAAAGATAAGGATTATTAACCTTTGTATCTCAATAAGTAAAACCATAAATTTTTAACGCAATCTTGATTTAAATGAGCGCAATATGAAAGCTCGAGGGTATTTCATATTCCGTCAAATACGTGACCGATATATTCGAAAACAATCAACTTATCTATGCACCCCGGAATAAAATAATATTCTTAATATCGATTTTTTGGGTATCTTGACATATAAGCACGTTATCTGAAATAAGGGTGGTCTCGCTAAGGGACCTCAACTTTATGAATCAGAAAACATCGAAAGATTGCGGGAGGGGTAGTTTTGTTATAATAGCACTGTGCAAATCTGCGGCTTTTAATTTTTAGGGCCGTCACCCTCAAGCCAAAATTAGTTTAGAAGGGTGAATAATCTTTCACTCTTGTTGGCGGCATGTCACTCTTACGTCTCGATAACTTATCCGTGGAGTACCATCTATTTTAAACTCTTCGAAACTAATTTGTACATTAAATGAGCCTTTTTGAAATTTCCACTTCAGACCAGGTTTCGGAAAATATTTTTATTTTAACAATTTTATGAACAGTCCGAGGGGGTTGATTATTCGTTAGTCAGTGGACACACAGCATCAACATAGCGGTGGTGATGAAGCGAGTTCCCTCGACTGGAAAAGCCGAATGTGTTCGGTCAGTTGAGCACATCAGCATACAAAATGTCTGACGGCATTTAACACTTCTCCCAAAGGTTTGATGGGATTACCGACAACAAAACACCTCGATTTGGGAGGAACATAACAATAGGTTCATTGAAATTTACATACGTGCAACCGTTTAAACTCATTTATGAAAAGATTTTTAGAAATATTTTTTGCTCGGTTACATTGGTGACATAATGTAAAAAATCTATTTAACATAGACATATCCTGATAAATTTCTGGGAAATTGGGCGCCGATATTTTATTCAAAATTACATTTTTCTAAATTTATTAAATTTCTAGGTAAATTTGATGATTTATGTCACCGATCATATTTCTGATAGAATTTTAAAAATCGATCAGAGGTTGTTATTTAAAATTTTATAATTATTGTGTAGAAATAGTCAATACTGGTACTGATAAATATGCTACACAGAAATTTAGAGCAACAAAAATTATACTTTGTTAAGCTACATTCACAACCTCTAAATTAACAAAAAAATTAGTGAGTGAAACGAATATTTGACGTAAAACAAATATTAGTTTCACTCACTAATTTTTTTGTTAATTTAGAGGTTGTGAATGTAACTAGCTTTAATCTACGTCACATTTAATTTAAAATTTCTGCCCTGGATTTGTTTGGGGACCACTTTTAGAGTGGTCATTTGACACTTCCTCGTAGAACACTTTTCATTTAGTCAATTGTTATTGTTTTGAAATTATTTTGATTTATAACATGGCCTATTACGTGTTGAAAAACCCTGACACCATTCATGCAATCGCTCAATATGAAGTACAAATAAGGATCTAAATAAATTTGAAAAAAATAAGGGTCACATTAAACAGTTAATTTAAATTAATTTTATTTTTATTTTAGAAAATATTAATTTCTCTAGAGTTTTGATTCATTTCCTCGTATATTTTGTAATTTTTAAGTGATTATTAATTAAATGTATAATTTCTTCTAAAATTGATTAAATTTTTTTATAAATAAAGAAAAAAATTAGAATTCCAACTGTAAATACAATAATTAACGTACGAATTAATTAACACTATTATCAACATGTTTTGACAAATATTGTTTTCATAATTGAGATAATTCGAATTATTTTTCGAGAAAATTAAAAAATCGTTAATTATGGAAAACCACAAACAACTGCTGTAGGAATCTCAAATAAAATCGAATCAAAATTAAATTCAATATAAAGATATGTAAAAATATATAGGGTGTTCGATTTAAAATAAATGAACTTTGAAATTTTTTAAAATTGAAATTAATTTTTGGACATTCGGTATATAGTTATTTATGAAAACTATACCGGTTATCTTAATCTATCCCCTCTGGTTGACTAACATCAACGTTTAAATAAGATACAGTTAAATTCACATTTAAAAAACATGTACATATTTCAACTAGAGTTTTTCAAAAAAAAATCGACATTTTTCGCCCTCTTTTGGCCATCTTCAAACATTTTTTTGCCGATAGAGCATATCGAGATACATATGTATGTATGTGACAATTTTCAAAATTTTTGTAATTTTCATTCTCAATATAGTATACTAAAACCCCGATATTCGCGGAATACCCTATAGAGTTTGGAGGCTTGAAGTAAGTCTTATCGATTGGAAAGTAAAGGTGTAAGTTTTGAGCTACACATCCGAAGTATATTTCCTTGGAAATATGAATCTTGCAGCAGTGTAATTTCGAGGCATGGAGAGTCGTGCCGGTGTGACAATAAATGTATTGTCTTGCACTTTCATTACAAAGATAACGGTCGGGATAAACAAATGCATTGTTGAAATTGTATTCTGACTGGTCACCATTGTGCCCGCATGCCATGGTCGCCTATTATCTGGTTCAGGTCCATCCTCGACTCTTTCAGCTCGTGTCACGGCCTTAGTTTTATCTTTTAACAACTACGTGAATAGATTCTCCCTATTGCGATTTTCGAAAGAATAAATTTGGGAGGATAAAAAGAACGGGTTCCCTGTACCGTTCGGAACATGGAGAGAGAAGCTCCAATTGCGTTACGATTGCTATAAATCCTTGCTAATAGCTCGACAACAATGACATTGCTAGTCGTCGTGCGGTTTTAGTGGTACGCCTTTTCAATGTAGTCCACCCACATGCTACGTTTACCTAAAACTGTGCCAACTTATATTATTTATTATTGACTACCAACTTGTATTTTCCTTATCTGACCCCTAGGGTTTACCATTTTCGGTTTTCCGTCTTCTTTTCAAAGTTAAAACTCTAATAAGGAACTCGCTTCTCAGGTTAAGGCATAAATCAAATTATCACTCGGTATCGGCGAGACCCCAACTAACAAACAGACCAAGGGTTGTCCACAGATAAGATATCAATTTACATAATCTCGGCTCCCTAGTCCAGGTTTTGCCTAATAAATAAGTACAATAATATCCAAATTCCTAAGCTTTTGGGGCCAGTTTACAACCACTGATAACATCTTTCAATTCATAACCGTACCTTCCAACAAAGAAACTAAAATTACCTTTTGAAAAATACTATTTATGTCACAACTACGAAGATGAACTAGATATTTTAGATCTCAGTATTGTCACATATTGAATACTTTTTACAATTTCTCGCCTTACATGAGGTTTTTATTTATATTTTCTGGCATTGTTTAACCAATTTATATATTTTATTATTATTTATTATTATATTTTTGTTTATTTATGTTTTTATTGTAAAATTTATAAAAAATTACTTCATTTCAACCGATTAAAATGTTTGTTTATTATTCTCTAATTTTTCTTGGCCACGTAGGTTTGGATAATGGCTATTAACTTGTCCAATTTGTGGGAGGTCCAATGTTCGAGATTTTACTCTCGATAGAGATACAGTCTTTCTGTAGTTTACTTAATTTCAAAAAAAAATTATATCATGTATGTACAATTTAGATCGAAAACTTTTAAGTAACATTTTAATGTTGTTAGTACTTCTGCACTTCTTCTTTTCCAAATAATTATTTGAAAAAGTAGCAGATCAAGAAAAAATGTGTTTTCAGATATTGATAATGTGTGACATATTTTCGTGTAATTTGAAACGCGATTATATGACGCAATCTGTCGTTTCGATGACTAACCACGAGAGGAGGACGCAATGTGCACTTTTTAGGGAAGCAAAAGGCGCGTTCCATTTTCTGAGTTATAAATCGCATCATATACCACAGTAAACTGCGGGGTACATTATATTTGAGCGTAATGCAATATAAGTGTTAAACCCAGGGAGATATAGAATCGAATAAAGTGTCAAACTGGCTTTTATTTCGTTTTTGCATAGCGTGCAACGTATGGTGATATTTTCCGATTATATCTGACATTTAAAAAGATGCTCCATGGTATTTTCTTTTACCTCTAAGGCTCGAAAGGTCAGTTAGGGTTAATTGATAATATTTATGACACTAAAGGGACAGCTTATTCCTTTATATTAGTTTAGGTAACCTTTCGTTATTTTTGGGAAAGTTCAAAAAATATTTTGTTACAATTTCTAACAATTTTTTAATACCCCCGCAGCTGTTCGAGTCTGTTACCTTTTGCACAAGTTTTAAATTTGTAGAAAAATTTCACGCCCAGTTTGAAAGAAGTTATAGATCCCACATAAGAAATGCGTTAAATGAGTTCTCCGCCTCTCGAAATGTATAAAGACGAAAAAATCGGTCCAGATGTTTGTCCAAAGCCTGCAGAACTATTTAGAAAGATTTATAGGCGGGCACACGCCCCAAAGTCTTTGATAAAACACCAAGTATAATTTAAAATCAATGCCAATTATATAAAACCCACAACCGACAGGCCAAGAAGTTAAAATACGATTCGAACTAACCCCTTGCTTTCGACTCGGTTACGCCAAATTACTTTTATTACTCTTTTCGGAACTCAAAGAACAACTGCAGATGACATCAATATTAATAAACATTTGAAGAACCTAAACAAGACATTTTTTCAAGGGTTAAACAAGTTCCTAATTAATTTTTACAATTAAGGACTCAAAGTTGTTAAATTACTACTCCCGTTGCTGAAGAACGTTTCATCATGGAAACCCTTAATTGCATACATCCAATCTGTCGCTGTAACAGGGGCAATCTTTCAGGTTTTTCGAATAAAGTCGGGGTAAAGCTGGAAAAGGTATCTGTGGGGAAATATTAGGGTCCTTTTGGGATATTTAACCGACTTTGCGAAATTCTAAATATGCTTCTTTACCATTTCTTTTTAAAATTTTATTTATTATTTTTTTTTTAATTAATTAAATATAAAGTTTTTTAGTCTTATATGCAAGAAGATATTGATAAAATTGACTTTACGTTTCCACGGCAATATTAGGATTATCGCTGCAAAGTTTCATATCAATAGGTTTACTAAATTCAAATAAAAAAACATGGCAGCAGCAAGTGTTAAAATCCATAAAATGAAATATGGATCGGTATTTAAAAGGGTTGGGAGTTAATGAAATTTCATTAGAATGGTACCCTTCATGGTGACTGTTTCGTATTCACCTGTCAAAAATTGCATTACATTTTTAAAGGAAAAAATCTGTTATGTAAAATGAGAAAAAGCAGGAAGCACATTTCAACGTTTACTATAAAAAAATATCGATTCGATAATTAAGAGAGATCCGAATTTTTTTTTTCCGAATTGTTCTGTTGAATAAACCTACGATGGAGAGACTAAACAGTTAATAATGTTTAAATGAGTTAAGAAGATTGAGTAAATGCTCTAAACTCTTTTTAGTGATTGCACTTCATATTTCACCGTCAAAAATTGTATCGTTTCCTTTAAAAGAAGAATATTTTCCATTCAAGACGACCATAAACTACAAGATACATTTCAGTGTCAAATTCCATCAAAGCTATCGAGTTGAACTAAAACGTATAGCTGGGACCCTAGATACTTCTTATATACAAGTCCATCACGATGTGTTATGATCCTGTTTGTGTTACTCAAAATTCCCAAATGCCTAAACACAGATTAGAACCGACTACAAGTATCGAGGTCAATTTGGGCTATAGTTTAAACCGTTGCGAATACTTTCAATCGAATGGTCAGTGTACATTTCTATGATCCAGACCCTAAACAGCGATCAATGTATTGGAGACATTCTAAGTATCCTAGACCACAGAAATGTCGTATTCTGGAAAAGTCCTTACTACATTTTTTGTTGGAATAGTTATTGATATCTTTACCTACTATATAGAAAAGGGTAAAACTGTCTCAAAAGAAGAAGAAAATAGTGGAAAAAAATGCAAAATCATCTCTAAAGGAATTTTGTTTTTATAATTCAATGTACCAATACAAAAATTGAACATTGACCTGAATAAATTTCATGCTCTGGGGTTCAAATTCGTGGTACACTCCTATTATTTTATGGATTCAGCTTCTTAAGATTCTTATTTTTTTCCGAAACTTAGGAATAAGTTGAAAATTGCGTCCAACAAGATTTGAGGGGAGGGGGGGAGAGGTTTAGTAGATAAGTTTCTGTGGAAGTATGGTTCATTAATCAAAAGGAAAATTTGTTTTCATCAGTCTTGCAAGTTTACTTGAATAAAACAATATTTTTAATCCAAAATTCATATTTTGTCTACGATAAAGCTAAGATTATATCAATATTTTCTTCTTAAGTGAAAGTCAAAGTCTGAACTTTAAAATTAAGAAATCGTCAAGAATTAGGTATTGAAGAATTTTAGATCGTTACCATCATAGATATAGGGTGGTCATTTTACGACTTTTCATCTTTACTTTCTTAAAAACTAAATATATTTTAAAAAGTAGCCGACACTTAAAAAGTATTATCGAGAGGGGTAACTTAATTTTTTTACCCTCTGCCATGGAATCTACTTAATAATCTTAAAGATGGTCAAAATCTATTTCAAATTCTTTGTAATCCATATTTTGGAGTTGTATTTTTAAAAATTGGTCGTTTCATTTTTGAAATATTTGGGAACACCTTGAGTACTTAAGTACTGAAAATATTCTTAAATTATATTTTCAGTATAAAATTGAATATTAATTCGATAGAGCCAAAAATTTCTTAATTGATCATTAAATGTTCAACAAGTCTCCTCCTCACTAAGTTTGTCCAATCCGACAATGGTTAGCCAATGAATTTCCATATAAATGAATAAAGCGAAAAAGATCTCTAGAATGGGCGGCTAAATCACCTGATTTATTGCCACTGGACATTTTTCTGTAGGATTATTTAAAGTTTTCCATTTATATCTCTCAACCCTAAAATTTAGAAGAGCGTGAAAATAATGTTGCAAAATACCGAGCAAGTGAACGAAACGTTTTTAAAAATTTATGTCGATATTTTGAATAATGGCTATACCGGTGCTTGGGATATAAGAGGAAACATTTTGAACATTTATTTAATTAAGTTGTTGGACAATAAGATATGAAACAGTTAAAATGTGTTATTTTTTAATAATATACAGTTGGGAACAGATAAAAGTAGACGATTCTTCAAGTCGTTTTTCCCAGATTTGGGCAAGTTCGGCTTTACCTGCAGATTTTCTGCCTATTATTCACAGATAATCGATTAGGTAACTAGCAAGGTGATGGTAGCAATGATTAATTTTTAAATTTTATTACTGTTACTGCATTTAATAACCATCCTTGTTCAAACAGTGTAACGATTTGACTTTTTTCAAATGAACTTAACTGACGCATTGTACTATATTTAAAATTATAATTTATTTGTCACTATCATGTCAGTTACAATAATGAAAATCAAGTAATAATTTAAAAGCCATATTTACAAAACAGCTATTTAATCGTCCACCTTTATCTGACTTTAACTGTACATCTTCAGGATTAAAAAAATATTTTGAAAATGAATACATCGATTTAAAAAATAAAACTTCAAAATATAAATACTACGAATTCCTTTAAAATGAATTATACAGAGTGATTTAAAAAAATTTTCATCGAGTTGGCTTTAGAATGAATTGACAGCGAGAACGTATATCTTTGATATGTTCTTCTACGTAATCTCGAACATTAACAAATAAACTTACAATTAACCTAACTTAAATACGACTCTGTTAATAAATCTAAGACATACGTTCTCGCTGTCAATTCATTCCAAAGCCAACTCGATGAAAAATTTTTTAAATCACCCGGTATCTCGATATCCCTTTCCATTTAATATTTTTAAGAGAAAGGATAAAAAGGGGAGCCAATTTTTGTACAATAAGTAGCCTCTTCAATAATATGTTTTGGCAATTTTTTCAAAAATCTTTAATTTTCAAAAACTGAGTGTGGAAAATATTGAAACGAATACCTTGTATAAGAATGAATGTGAGTTTGAAAAGTATAATTGTATCTTAAATTCTTTATTCTATTGTTTTATTTTAATTTTATTAATGTTTATATTATTTTCCTGAAAGGTATTCGTTGCTCAAATTTCTACTTACACTCACTGAACTTTAGTTTCAGAACAAAAAACAAATATCACAATTCATTATTTTCGGAACATCCTGTAAGGAGGAAAATTAATTTGATACTGGAAAACTAAATTGTTGCAAATGAAATATAAAATTCAATAGTAATTTTTTTTTAAATCTTTGAACATTTTCGGCGTAACACTTTGTATATAATAAAATGAAATATACTATTTTGTTACAGATGCTTGCGGCCTAAGTGACGTAGCTCACATAGAACAAATTCAAGAAAAATCTCAATGCGCTCTAGAGGAATATTGCAGATCGCAATATCCAAATCAACCAACGAGATTCGGCAAATTGCTGTTGAGGTTGCCTAGTTTAAGAACTGTTAGTTCAGCTGTAATAGAGCAATTATTTTTCGTTCGTTTGGTAGGTAAAACTCCTATAGAAACCCTTATAAGAGATATGCTGTTATCTGGTAGTTCATTTTCGTGGCCGTACATGTGATATTTAAAATTGTACTAGTTCGACTAGTCAATCTGTTAAAGTTATCTGTTATATGTGAATTTATATAAAGACAATCGTCATCGAGTGCGTGAAGAAGAGACGAACATATCAGGAATACACCTACTTTTAATTAAAATTGCTACATGTGACTGGGTGACACTCAGAGTGAAATCGATGTTCCTTTCTTATCACAATGAAATACATAATTATATTAAAAAAATACGTATGTATGTACGCTTCTTCAAAAAACTTTCTATAGCTCGTTGAAGTAATTGTACGTAGTTGTTAGAATGTAATTACACTTAATGTACTCGCAATTTCTACGCATTTCAACTTCTTCTATATTTACATTAAATGTTTCTTATCTACATATGGCAGCAACTCTTATAAAATTTGCTCATGAAAAAAATAAATAAAATAAAATATATTTTTCTTCACATCTGAAATAAAAGAACCGAAGCCGAATGTGTATAATTGCAGTTGCTAAATTTTGTATATGTGAGAGTAATATAAATATATATTTTAATGGAAACAATGTATAAACTGTATATATGTAGTTTATTTCTAGCAAAAACATTTACATTTTTAGATTAAGAAAACATTTTATTATATCGCCGATTTTTCTCTTTAACTTTTGTTCACTTATGGTCCCGATTTGATGGTCCTCATTCTATACAGGGTGTCTCTAAAAAAATATCTATGCCAAAAAATACAACACAAGCACAAAAGAAAACTGTCCAAATACAATAGTTGCACAAACTTGTAGAATAACAAGTGTATTTTCAATTATGCAATCTTACAATTCATGTTTTTCTGCTTTTGATTACTGTTTGAAAACACTGAATTTTTCCATTTTATATCTGTGTTTTGTTAACAATGTTTTTAGTAAAATTTCATTGAATCATACGCAATTGTTTTGTACAAAACTTTTTGGAGACACCTTATATATTATGTTGTTGTTGATTCTATTTATACTATACATATTTGTTAAAAGAGGCGACTACAATTTTTTTGCAATTTATGGCCAGTGTTTTGTAAAAAACAATATTTTTAGTCCTCTCACCTTTTGTACTTTAATTTTTTTTACTGTGTACGTACTTATATAACATATAAATATTGTTTCGTTTTTTACATCGATTTTTATGCACGTTAATCTTTGCGTTTGTTTGTTTTATACATTTAATTAATTTTTTTTTTTTGAGAACACGTATACACGATATAAGGTTTTTTACTTGCAATAATGGCAAAAACACGAAAACTTAGATTAAATAAGTAAGGTATATACTTGAAAAAGGTAATACCAATCAAAAAAATCAAAATGTTAATTT
>JABRWK010000016.1:939519-1025193 GCA_013372445.1 Hypothenemus hampei | reverse complement strand
TATATTAAAACATTTGAATATTCCAAATAATATGTTGAAAATAAAAGTACAGTAAAACTTCGCCGTTCGCGAATTTGTCGTTCGCGGTTCTACACACGGCATCTCTTTTTTTCGATCGCGGTAAAATACTTTGCTGATACCGGAAAAATTTGGCGACATCTTTGCTTAAATTAGACATGCCACCGTCGGTTACATCAAAAGGGTATGAAACACTTCGGCGGCTTTTTGGCTTATGGATTACTTATACTTTTAGCATCCCTTAACATTAAGTCAGATTCTCAAAAGAAATCAATTTCTTTAATCTATTTACCCACATATAAAACTAATGGTTATAATAATTCCGTGAATGGCTAATTTTAATCTAATGCAAAGAACTGAAGAATCCTTGTTAGTACTACATTAAAGAATTTGTAATAATGTTGAGTATTTAAAATTATCGGTAGATTATTACCTTGAATCGGTAGATCGGTAGATAATACACAAAATCGGTAGATCTACCGATAAATCTGTAGACCTGGCAACTCTGCTGCTATGATAGAGGCACGCCAGAACATCTCAAATTTAGATGATTTTGATATTGCATTTTCCGACAATTTATAAATATTAGGTAAGATATTGTAACATTTAATTATTACATAATAAAGATTGAATTCTTTATTTAGATAACCAGTATTTTGTAATTGGAAGAAAGATTTGAACAGAAAAGAACCTAACAGTAACATAAAAAGAAGAAGATTTTTATTTAATGAAGATATATTTTAGTTATTATTATATTAATATTGTTATAAAGTAAATTTATTCATTTTGTCACTTGAATAAATGAAAAATGTTGTACAACATTTTCCTCATTTTCTCGGGGGCGTTCAGAGGTTTTGTAATTCCCAAAAATGCATTGAAAAATAGATTTTTTTTTCGTAAATTTTAGTGCAAAAATTATTACAAAAGCTTTAAACGCATCGCAATAGATCGGAAAATTGTATCAAAAAAATAGTGCATTCTTCATTTTCTTGGACGCGTTTAGAGGTTTCGGGAAATAAAAAAAATATTATATTTTTCTCTTTACTCTGGTAGAATAATCGTAACGAAACCTCTAAACGCATCTGACAAGAGAACAGCGCCAGGTGTACCTCACCGATTTGAATGAAATTTGGCACAGAGATACTTTAGACCTATCTAAGAATATTGGCAAAATATTACGTGCGGTCATCAAGGTTTAAGGGGTGAAACTCACCTCCAAAGTTTATACCTGTATATGTCATTTTTTTTAGATATTTTTTCCGGACCTAGACAGGTCGACGGAGAATTGAAAGGTGAACATTTTGTTTTTTTTTCATTGTTCTAACTCGTCTGGATCAAAAGTTATCGTCAAAAAACGCAAAATTTACAAAACTTTGGAGTGAGTATTACTGAAAATAGAAAAAAATTGCTTGAGTTTTTAATTAGTAAAAATGTAATAGCTAATTCTGTTACTTGCCCAACTTGCCAAAATATTCTCACTTTGAATATTGAAGAAATATGCTTTAAATGTAGAAATACATATTATATTAAAAACGTCCATAAAAAACGTATAAAGATGCAATGCAATTTCTATAAATCTGGACGTAAAGGGACATAGTTCGAAAAGTCCCATTTGCCTATTGAGACTGCATCCCGTTTCATAGCCTATTTCCTCATGATGAAGCCACCGCGGTGTGAATTTCTTAAGGTCGAATTGGATTTAGGCAATCATACTATCGTAGACTGGTCTAGTTTTTACCGCGAGGTAACCTGCAACATTAATAATTTATTAAATATCAGGTATTAACTAGTAACTTTTCATATATATATATAAGGTATTCGTTTATTGGATGGAAAAAAATTCGACTAAAATTGGAGGAGTGGGTAAAATAGTGGAAATTGACGAGGCGAAGATTGGAAAAAGAAAATACAATAAAGGGCGAAATGTGGAAGGGAAATGGATATTCGGGGGATTCTATCGAAATACAAAAAATATATTTGTAACACCCGTACCTGAGCGTTCTAGTGCGACACTTTTGCAAGTTATTAAAGATTGGGTGGAGCCAGGAACAACTATTGTGTGGAACTGCTGGAAAGCATATGATTGCCTCGTTCATGAATGATTTAATCACTTAAGAGTGAACCACTCTTACAATTTTATAGATCCCCAAACTGATACAGCTATTCCTATACCTACTTGGTTTTACACTCCCTGATTTATCTAAAATAAAAAATTGAGATCTGAGACGTTTTAAAAATCAGCTTATTTGCAAAAACATTATATTTTTGCCCTTGTAAAAACATTATCTAAAGAAATGTGGATAAGACCTTATATATCTTACAACAAAAACAGTCTTATTCACATTTTTTGTTTAATTATGTTTTTTCCAGAGCAAAAATGTTTTTTTCTGAATTAGACGGTTTTTAAAGCTTACGATATTCAAAATCAATATATTGTGTAAATTATTAGGGGCTCACACACAAAACATCGAAAGAACCTGGAGGGAAGTGAGGGCCAATATTCCCAAGTACGAAACGTCTCAATTGCACATGCTGGGCTATCTAGCTGAATTTTTGTTCAAAAGGAAATTCGCCTACAATGAAAGAATTGAAAAATGTTTCGACTTAATTAACAAATTTATGAAATTGAGTCATAAACCATGTTAAATATAAAATTTTACTTTTATATTCGAAATTTATTTAATAGCTACATAAGAATTGCTTCAACTTACCGCACTAATAACTTAAAAACAAACACCCACCAGCAATTTCAAGTCTATAAATGTAATAAAACATTTGACACTATTTCTTCCTAGGAAATAATTCTTCTTGGTTTTTATATGGTTAGGTTCCCAATTCTATTCATTTTTATATTCTGATCAACAAATACTAGGCTATATGATAATGCCATAATTATCTACATTTTATTTTTTTTTTCAAACTAAAAAATTGTTTTAAACATTTATAAAAATATAAAAATATCAATAATATCCTATTAATATTTAAATCCATACAATAACAGTACGTATAAACATGAGTTATATAGTTACATACATAAAGTGAATCAACTTTATCTATTTCTAACTTAATATCAGATACTGAGCAACGATTTTTAAAGTCATATTCTTATTATTTAAGTAAAAATAAGTGTTTTTGCAAAATTTCATCAAAATCGGTGAGGAGGAGCTTTTCGACAAATTTACCAAAAAAAATAAAAATTGATGGGTCCGAGCGTTTTTCCAAAAAATAAACCCCTGAATTTTAAATAAAATTTATTCCAAGTTATAGACTGGCACTGTATGCGTGTGTTTATTCGAAAAGAACTGCAAAAAAATGAGTTTTCAAATATTCCTTCACTATTTTAACAGTAGGCAACCAAATATACATCGCTTGATATAAAATGAAAAAAAAGCAAAATTATTGATGAGTGTTATTAGAGAATAAAGAAAAAAAAGTAACTAATTTTTCACTGCAGCAAAAGTTAAAATTAAATTAATAATATTGATTTGAGTGGAAAACTACCTTTTCTGCTAAACTAATAGCGTTTTCCTTTGGTTGCCCTTTTTGGCACTCAGTGTATTTCTATCCTTTATTACTGAAGGTATTAGAAAAGCCAAAGGAAAACGCTATAAATGTAATCATTCAGTTAAATTTGTAATATATTTAAGGTGTTGCTCCTGCTTATAAAATGACGTTTGATTGAATTGCTTTGACAAGTGAACGGTGTCTTCTTTCTTTGTCTGTCACTAACAAAAACAAGGATAAAAGTGTTGTTTCAAAGGTAAATCAATAAATAAAACTGGTTTTTAATCAAATTTCTCATAAACCATGCAGTTTAATGAATATGTGTTTTTATACATTAAAATACAACACCTATTTTTGTAGTTTCGATCGTTAACATTGTAAGTAAACTATTGTTTTTGACGTCGCAGAGGTCAACGGTCAGTTGATTTCAAAAATTACTGGCCTTGATTAGAAAACACCGTAAGTTCCCTAATTTTATGCAATTATTAACTGAACGCAATTTAATTTTTCATTGATAGACCTTACTTAGTGCAAGTTTCGTAATTTACTCCAGTCATGGTCCAGGTAAATTATTGTTTTTCCGAATTTTTCGGAATATAAGACATTTGTAAAACTTACAGATAGAGGTATTCACAACCTCAAACAAAAAGCTAGGAGACATCGCAGTTGAGGATAATGCAAAAGTTGTGGATATTAAGAAGCAAATTGCCAACCTTCCTGCTAAACTCACAGTTGAAAGACAATCAGTGCGATCGGAGCCCAAAGGGAAAGACATTTCAGATGATTCAACAATTCCATCGTTGAAAAGTAGCAGGAAAGTTTACGTGAAAGATTTGGGTCCTCAAATTGGCTGGAACACTGTTTTCTTACTAGAATACGCTGGACCTTTGGTATTGTATGGGTTTGTTGCTACAAGACCATGGATATTTTATGGAGAAACGGCAAAAGACACATCTCTATCCCTTACTGCTCAGTAAGTTAATTTTTTTGCGGATGTATAAATAATTTTTTAAAATAACTTTAATTAGGATTGCTTTGGTTTGCTGGAGTGCACACTACCTTAAAAGAATTCTAGAGACTTTGTTTGTCCATCGATTTTCTCATGGAACCATGCCTTTGAGAAATCTATTTAAAAACTGTGGATACTATTGGGGATTCACTTTATATGTGGCTTACCATGTCAATCATCCCTTATTTACTCCACCAAATATCATAATGCAAATTTTAGGACTTGGTTTGTTCATTGTAAGCAATACTAAACGTTAAAAAAGTTTTAACTTTTTTTTAACTGATAATTTATTTTAAATTACAGGTTTCTGAATTTGGAAATTTGAGCATTCACTTGTTGTTAAGAGACTTGCGACCTCCAGGCACTAGAATTCGAAAAATTCCTGTTCCCAATAACAACCCTTTAACCAAGCTATTTAATGTAGTCTCTTGTCCTAATTATACGTACGAGTTCTATTCTTGGGCAGGATTCACTTTGTTGACGTCTTGCGTGCCAGGTAATACAGTTTTATTAAATTATTTCCAATTTTAAAGCAAATGGATTTCAGCTGGTATCTTTACTCTAGCTGGGTTGTATCAAATGTCCATTTGGGCTCTTGGAAAGCATAAAAACTACAAGAAAGAATTCCCCAACTACCCCAAAAGGCGAAAAGCTATTTTGCCGTTTATTCTTTAAGATAATTTTAAGCATTGGCATGGATATTTTACATTTTGAAATTTGGATTGGTGTTCTTAAATAAAAAGTTTTCATTAGTTTCCACTAATTTATTTCAATTTATTTTAAAATAAAACCAGCGGCATACGTTACAAAATTATAATTAAGCATAAATAGGTATATCTTCTTGTAAATAATCACTCAATAAGTAGAAATTTATCTTCTTTTAAACAATATCACAAAAACTAGGTTTTCGATTGCCATTAATATTGCCTAGGGACACTAATCATGTAAACATTCATTGAAAAAATCGTTATATGGTCATTAGTTTAAAGCTGCTTAGGAAAAGTTACTGAAATCAGTTTTCAACTTAATAGTTGGCATATGGATAGACAAAGGCTGGTTAATATTGACTTCGTTCTTGACTTTTGAGGTGCTTTCTTGATTTGATCTAATGGCACTTTCCAATTTGGTTTTTAGCTCTGTTGAGGTACTCATCAACTTTTTGAACTCCTAAAATGTTGTTTGATCAGTGAATTTTATTAAGAAAAAAACCTTATAACCTGTGGATGTGTAGGCCCTATTTTCATGAGTTTGTCCAAGCTGACTTCATGTAAGGACAATGAATACTTATTCAGAGTCTTGTCTCTGGGATTTTGCTGTAGGTAATTAACTAGTATTGGCACCAGGAGTGAAAGCATTTGAATTCCTGTATAAAAAAGCCCCATTTCAATGTTAAGTAGAAAAGCAATACTACACTATTTTAGTAACTTGCCTTGCATGATATTTCCTTTTTTTTGAGCAAAATTGAAAAATATAATATGTGTATGTGGTAATAGAGAAAAAATAAACTTACTATTATTAGGATCGGCCAGTGCTATGAGACTTTCTACAGCATTAATGGTTTCAACAGTAATAGAGAAATCCTCACTTGAGGACAACTTCTTGGCACTTTCCGAGTATAGAAATTCAACCAATTGAGGAGCTAAAGAATGAATATAGGGCGTGGAAACTCCCTTGTCTGGATGCGCAAATAAAGATTTCAATGTTTTAACGCACTTCAACTTTGTCTAAAAATATAACCATTTTAATGCAGGAAAATTAATCCTTATGGTTGATCTTACCGTTCTATCATTGCTTTGTAAACACTGCCTAAAATGATTGATACAGGGATATTGCAGATTAGGGGCTGCAGCTACATCACTAGGAGCGTGCAAGACGAACACTGCAATAGCCAACAAAGGGGCTGCCTCGTCCGGTCCTGGAGTTTTAGCCAGATCTATGACTTTAGCCAGAGCGCTTTGAAGTAAAAGTCTCCATTCTGGATTGTTGGCTCTTTCGTCTGAAGCTAAAACTTTTAATAGCTGAAGCGCTCCAGGCGCAGATGAAGGTGCTTCTTTAAGAATTCCTGTTCCTAAATATAGGAGTGTAGGTAATATTGCTAAAGCCCCTTGGAGAGAACACAATCCAGGCAAGGAGACTAGTGCTGTGAAAGCGGCTCCTAGGAGATGTGAATCTGCGATTTTAGGAGCTCCCGTCATTGCTGGATGCGGTATGGGACTCAAGGATGGTATTTGGCGGATAACAAGACATAAACAAATTTCTAATGAGGCGAAAACTAGAGATTTTTCTGGGTCTAGTTCTCCACTTATACCGCCTTCTCCTAAAGCGTCACGTTCTTCAATGGTTTTCGTTTCTTCATTATCTTTAATTACAAAATGTGTTTAAATAGTTTCAACTACATTTACCAAGAAACATACCGGCCTGTCTATTTCGGAGATCATCTAGACGATCAGTGGCGGCTCGCAAAATTTGCTGCAAGACTTCCATGCACAATAATTGACAAGCAGAAGAGTCCAATGTAAGAACAAGTCTATGGAGAACGTTGCAGAGCTCAACCACCAGCACTGAGTCGGCCAGCAACAGTTCTCTTGCTCTGGCTACCTTCAAAATTCCCTTCAAAGCTCTCAAACATGTGTCGACGATATCAGGACTTTCAGTGCCACGTGGGCCGCATAACGCTTCTACGCAAGTTCCGAAAAGAAGTCTAAAATGATCGTCGGGAGGTGGATTGTTGTTTTGTTCGTTAGAAATAGTCGTAGCATTTGATAACCACAAAGCTGCTGCTAAAAGCAAAGGCGGCCATGAAGCCGCATAATGAGGTCGTGCAGCTTCCGCCGTTTCGGCTGTGTAAAAGGCTCCTCCATCGTGAGGTAATTGTCCAGCGAATTCCGGAGGTAATGCTAATAAAGCTCGATCTCTTAAGGCATTAAGCCAGTGCTTTGCTAAAGTAGCCAATTGAGGCTTGACAAGTTCTAAAAGTTCCGAATCGGGGGGTCCTCTAGCGCCAGCGGCCACTGCGTAAACTTCTGCCCAAGCACGTAAAATGGCTAGTCTTTCAAGAGTTAACATGGCTTCGTTGTAAAGTAACGTTTCGACCGTAGAAGGTTTGCTTAACTTTGATAGAGAAGATACCATTAGTTGATGTACTCTGCGAAGATCCGCTGCATCTTTAGCGACTCGCGCAGCAATCCATGCCGAGCAAGCTTCACACGCTGCAGCCGTGACGTGAGGAGCTGTATCGACAGCAAAGGCGGGTCTTAAAGCTGCTCCTACTTGGGCTTGATATTGTTCAAGTAATAAATGACCTGGAAATTCGGGTTCAGGCTCACTAGCGAATTTATCTATGATTTCTCGGAGCATTTTTAGACCCTCTAAGCGAAGCGGATCTGAATCACTTGTCGCAGCTACGAAAGCCATGCGAATGAGGTCTTGTAGTTGAGAACTTAGTCGTTTTGCTTGGCAATTTGCTAAAACTCTTCTAGCACATTCAGCCGCAAATACTCTGGTAGGCCAACGAGGTTGAACCGAACGTTGATTGTCTTCTTCGGCATGAAATTGCTCTTGATCATCATCTTCAGGAGGCTCCAAACCTGTTCGATCTTCTCCTGACTCTGAAGAAACCGTAAGGACATCTTTACATAAGCTCAGCCATTGAGTTAAATGGTCGGTTGCTAAAACTTGAAGCATGCTTATAATGGTGTCGTGAATGTCATTGATGAGGCTTGCATCCGTTTCCGTGTCCAATAGACCGAAAAACACTCCTGGAAGCCCAGTTTCTGTAATCACTAATCCTTCCACAGTAGGACCTTCGCTTGCTAAAGCATGTGCAAGATCACACACTTCTTTAGCTTCTCGCTGAGCAAGTTGCCTTAGGCAAGAAATTGCCGCTTTTCTTAAAAGCAGATGGTTACTTGATAAAGCTCTCTAAAATCAACAAATGTTTTCCTCTTATTTATTTATTTTTTTAATAAACTTACGCAAAGTGTAGGAACCAAAGAACTAAGATTTACGTGTTTAGGTGCAAATAAATGTAATTGTTGAAGGCACGCCGTGGCTTCTGCTTGAACGACAGGTTCTGGATGCGCTTGCAAGGCCGCACAAGCACATAAAAATGATGATCTTGCCATGCAAATTGTTGACGTATTACTCTGTTAAATATGAAATATCGCAAATATTACATTTTTAGTTTTTAGTGAAATTACCTGTAGTTCTGGACCAATAGTAGTGATAAGTGACGAAAGCAATTTTCCCACACATCTGTAAACGTCCACGTTCGCGGGAGAAGTTTCCAAAAGAAGACGCAAGGCGGCAGCCAAAGCGTATTCCACAAAACCTCTAAACATCGGCCCTCCGGCGTCTGCGCATAATCTCAATGCATGTAAGGCCCACACTTGTACAATGGCCGATGCGCGATCTTGTGCGAGTGCCACCAAGATTGAAACGCTAGTTTGCATTAATCTAGCTGCTCCTAACCCACCCACGTGTCTGTGTAAAGCTCCAAGAGCCAAGGAGTGACCTGTTCGGGAAGACGCGTCCCGTGCAGTTTTTAAACGTTCTATACTGGCTTGAATTAATTCAACGGTAAAGTGAGGGTCTGCAATGGATCGAGCAACTCTTCCTAAAATTTCAGCTGCGGCTGCACGCAGTATTACGGAACCTCCTTGAGTAGCCAGAGCGGCTGATGCTAAGGCAGATGCCTTTTTAACTTCTTCTGCATTTAATGAAGCCTGTAACAAAATTTTTCAAACAAATATTACATAGATAATACACGGAAATTTACTTTTGCTGAAGCTAAGGACTTTAAGCCGCAAAGTAAGGCGGCAAATATGTTGAGCTGCACAGCCTCCTGTCGAGAGCTGCGCGTGGCACGAACACATTCTGCAAAATGGTCAAGAGTTTGTGCACGATGTCGTTGATTAACTCTTGGAAATAGTTGACCAAAAAGTTGAACAGTGGCATCGATTACTGCAACTCCTAAAGGAAGAGGACCTGGTGGATCTTCGCCTCGGCCTGCACGAAAGAGACAGCACGGATCATGTTCCAGAGCTCCCGAACCTGCAGCGCTGT
Organism: Hypothenemus hampei; assembly: GCA_013372445.1. NCBI lineage: Eukaryota > Metazoa > Arthropoda > Insecta > Coleoptera > Curculionidae > Hypothenemus > Hypothenemus hampei. Next base: position 1,015,598 of record JABRWK010000016.1, on the reverse strand, counting down.
GCGTTTGCAACTGTGAAAACAAGTTATTTGAGTTGATTTTAATTCATTTTTATCACAGTGAAAAATAGTTAAAGAAAAGCGACAACTTAAAAGGCTTAAAACGATAAGATTTGAAACACTTTTGTTACTCACGTGGTCACTTTCACCTTTGCGATTAGGTTCCATCTAGTGATTAAAATATTTTGATTCTTATTACTGCCAAAAATATAAAAAAATAGTATATGAATTAATACACTTACTTGATCTTCAATTGTTCCATGATCAGTTTCCTGTAGCCATGTCCCTAACAAAATCGCATCATCTGCGTGGCACACGGATTTCAACAATGAATTTGTAGTATTTGCAGGATTTTCAGTGAGAGTAAATTCCGACACCAACATGCGCAGGAGATGAGTGTAAGAATCTGTGCAATAAAATAATATTAAATCATACATTATAATAATTCTTTTAGAACTTACTTTCATAGGAAGCTGGTGATAAGAGCAATAAAGTCTCGCAAAGACGTAGGCGTACCATTGCTGCAGGCGCTTTCAACTGCTGTCCGTAATTCTTCAAAACTCCAGATATGCTATTTAAATAAACACATTTTAATATCGAAAAAAGGTTCACTTATACCGACCTGTGAAGCATCGCTAAAGCAGCTTCAACGGGTTGCAATAGACGTCTTCCCGCATCATCACCTGTAGCCAATGATGGACAGTGAAATAAAAGACTGTGCATAGCTGCCAAAGCACCCGCACGTCCTTCCAGAGCCACCTGCCACGTGAAAACGTCTCCTCTTGCTTTTTCGGATTCCAATTCCTTTGCTGAACGAGGGAAGGCATTGCGCCATAATAAAAGCATTCGGGGAAAGAGCGGACGTGAAGCTGCAGGCCCTAAAGCGGCCACGGCACCTACCAATAGCCATCCGGCATTAGTTCTTGCAAGAGATAGTCGACTGTTTTGGCTGGCGCTTCGTAAAAGTTCTTCCGCAGTGTTGAAAATTATTTTTCCCTTTGTATGAGGAATTCCTAAAGGAGACAATTTTACTCCGCCTAAGACTGCCACTAAAGCTGAACTGTAGCCTGATATAGACTCAGGAGAAGTACGATATTGCTCAATTCCGGCCACACATCTGTCTGAAAAGTATTTCATAATTATTTAAGAAATATGTACATTTTAGAGTAGATATTTTACCTATTAAGGGGGAAATTTGACTTGGAACTGCCACACAAATACATCTAAGACACCAAGCGGCCGCCAGTCTTGCTGCTTGACAAGGATGTACTAAAACACTCATGGTAACATCGGTTATATCTAAAAGACTCTTAAAATAAAAAATGCATCAAATATGAACGATATTACTTAGGGATTGCTCGGTTATAAGATCATGAGCTGTTGTCCCAAGGCTCAAAATAAGACTTCCAATCTCTTGAAGTGCACAAACAAGTAAATGTTGGCTAAAGAGAGTTTCCTGGTTGAATTCTTTGGCATTTTCGGGATTGAAATCTATGCTGTTCATCTCCTTGGCGATAATTTGTGCTATTTGTTTGCAAGCTGTGATTTGGGCCTTTTCCCCAAACATTTTTCCAAAAATACATCTAAGAATAAAATTAATACATTTTCGTGAGTAAACAGCATCGACATGAGATGAGGCTGCTTTGGGATTGGCTACAAGATATAAAACGTGAGTAAGAAACGCTTTCATGTTCTTTTCTAGCCAGGAAATTCCTAGAATGTATACGAAATGTACGTAAGCCTAAAAATCATTCTAAGTAATTTTTTGGATGATTTAATTTCAATAAAACCCACATGAGTAACTCCAACCCTAATTTCGCGATTGACTCCTGATGTCCCTTTAATAATTTCTCCTGTACCCTTTAGAAAACCAACTCCACCTCGTAAAAATCCAGCCATTAGAATCCCCATGGCTTCTTCTAATGAAAAAACTTTTAAATTTTTATTACTGGCTTGACCTAAAAAAAGTTCGCTTAGAATCAAATGTAAATCAAAGTATTTTAACTGCTTTTACCATTTTTAGAAGTTGATTCTTTTTGATTTAACTGTGTATGAGCGACTAAGGTTCCTAAAAGTCTTGCTACTGAACATCTAACTTCATAATTAGATCCATCAAATGCTCTGAAACATAAAGAAGCCAGACTTTCCAATTCAGATCCATGAAGAAAAGGGGCATGTTTAAGGAGTTCTAAAAGACATTTCGAAGCCGCACATCTAACTGCCATATTACGGTCTATGAGGCAAGGCCTAGCAGCTTTGTAAATGTCCTTGTGAATATTCATTGCGGCAGTGCCCATTCCAGAACAAACTTTTTCTAACGTGAACATAGTTTCAATTCTTGTCTGTGATTCTGCATTTCTCAGGGATCTTATAAGAATCTGGACAGTTTCTTCATAGGATCGTCCCATCATTCTGCCGAGTTTTTCGTACATTGTGCCCACACAACAAATTGCAGCCCTTCAATAAAACAATTTTATTGCAATTTTTTTCTAAATATGTATCTACTTACAATCTTGTTGGTAAATAACTAGGACTATCGTCTTTATTTTTGAGTATATCATTGCATTGATTAACAGTATCAAAAAGAAGGAAGGCATCTCCAACAGAAAATAAAGTGGCAAGACATCTGGCAATTAATTGTCGGGTTGGAGGACCAGGAGATTCTTGAATATGATTCATGAGCTGTTGAACTAATTGCTTTTGGCATCCCTTAATATCATTCTACAACAGAAATTGAAATACTTAACCGCCTGACCTGGATTCGTCACATTAACACTCACGATTTCTGCAGCTACTAATACTTTATCCAAATATCTAAGCCATTCAAATATGAACACTGGTTTATTAGAATCTGATAATTGAGCTAAGGCTTCTTCATTTAACGTCAAGCTGTGGGACAGCTCCATTTTTCTAATTTTAATGTCTAACTATTATAAACTAACACAAAACTACCTTTATGATATGAATTCTAAAAGGTTGTTACGAATAATACACAAGCACGCTCAGAAAGTTATATCTAAACATATCGGGTTTAATGAAAACCACTTGTCATAAGCGTCTCTTGGCAATATAACGTTCTTTGTCTTTTTATATGAAAAGAAAGAAATAAAAATATACATTGAAAGATAAAATGAATAGTCTGTTCTAAGCTTGGCAACACTGTGTAACCTACAAATAATCAATTGGGGTTATATTATCCAGAATGATTGTACTAACAGTAGTACATTGTACTGCACACGATTTTCATTTAACGTATTGTTTTAATCGGGTGCGACGTAATTTTAGTACATTAATTAGTACATTGAAACTAACTATCGCAAACCTATAATGTAATTTTCTACTTTTTTTAATCGTATTTAAAATAAATATTTCTCTTGCAATAAGTAAATTTATTATGACAGTAATTAAAGGCAATAAATCCTATGTTGTAAGACCAGGTTCAGCTCAAGCTTCAGACACTGAGTCCTTGCAGTAAAGTATTTAAAGTACTTTAATCCCTTTTATTACAGAGCAAAGCTATTTGCAGTTTGGAAAGTGCCCCAGCAAGTGACGTTGAATCTATAAATAATGAGCCCCTTACAACTAGATATCTTCCTAATAGGAGTGGCTTGGTGAGACCTGTTCAAGTAGATGATACTCTTCACTTGAAGAAGTCATCTGGCAAGAGAAAAACAAGAAGATACATGAACAGTTTGTGTTTCCATGCATTTAGGATCATAAAACTATATTCATTTTATTTAAGGATGTCTATTGCACACTTTAAAAGAAGAAGATGACCAGGAAAGTAGTTTAATTGTTATTGTTGATCCTTATAAAAGTCCTTTTGCTAGACTACTGGAAGATACGGAAGCTTTAAAATTTTGGAATGACTTTGTTGAGAAATCTGAAAACGAGCAGGCTCTTATTATTAATGCTTTTTATGAAAAATGTCAAAAACAACCTCCAACTTATTGTAACGAAGAAAAATCTCTAGGAAGAGTTTCTTCAAGAATCAAAAGAACTTTTAAGACAAAGAAGAATTTGTCAATTGAATCCGTTAGAGATTATGAACTTGAATTGCTTGACTTTTTTAATTCAAACCCCCAAAGCGTTTATGTGAAGATTCCTCCTACAACTTTCGATAGATTGTTGTTGAGAGCCATTGCTCATTACCATGGCCTTGATATTCATTATATAAATGATTCTGAAGTGAAGTGTGTCGAGATTTTTACTAAAAAAGAAGATTGGGTCCCTGCTAACTGTTTCCTTACTGACTTTATTAAGCAATTGAGATGAACTTTTAATTTATTGACAATCATTAATCTAAAATTCAACATTTATATATTTTAAATTGCATGCTTGCTTTATTGGTGTTAGTGTCTAATTGTGTCCGAATTTAATAAACCACCCAATCTAATATTAAAGAGGACTTTATTTTAAGTCAATTTTAAATGAAAACTACTAGCTAGTATTCAATTAATACAAAAATAAGTCATGTATTTACATACAACAAATATATCTTCTTAAAATTTAACTGTCACTATTATTTGATGCGTTACAAGACAAATGATTCGGGGCGTCTGCAAACATAACTTTCAATTTGTACGCTTCAGCTACTAAAAGACTGATTTCAGAGCTAGTCCAAGACTGAGTAGGCAAATTTTGCAACAGCAGCAGTAATCCCTGAAAATCCCTTTGACGCAATAAGTCTTCTTTCCAATACAATAAGAATGCTGCGCAAACATATAATTGAAACGTCGCAAAGCTATCATTTTCAGCTAGATATGTATCCCATAAACGTATAGTACACCTCAAAGGAAGCTCTCTTGTAAGCAAGTTGTTGAGCCATCTAAAGGAAAATTGTAAATAGCTTACATTATGTTGCTTCAAGTGTTTATGTAAGGTTTCATCTACACGTTTAATTAATTCTTCTAATTGAAGAACTTTCTTTTGAATGCCTATTTGGGCGAAAACATAATTGTCTTGAATACCATCTAAAAACTTCGATAGGCACCAAAAGGAATCAGCTTCAATGATCTTACGTTGATCTTCTGTCAAACTTTCAACAATAAATGTTTCAAATGGTTTATTATCGGTTATAAATTCTTGAAGGAAAACTACGAAAAATGGAGTAACAAGGTCGTTAATGCCTTGAACGTATCCTGATGCAGGATGTCTTATTGCCCAAATGAAAAGAATCCTTTCAAACATTACTTGAACAATTTTTTGTTGAAATAGTAAAATTGTAGGGTTCATTCTTGGCACATCAATATTAATTTGATGCTGAATATCTCTATTAAGTTCATCATGTTCTGTGTAATAATATTTTTCGACTAGGGTCCAATAATCATGTCTTTTTCTCTCAAGAACTCCATCTCTCCTTTCCAAATTAATTGGTAGATATCCAGATAATAACCTCCAAGTTATTCCTCTAACTTTAACTGGAATACCTGACCAACTCAATTTGCATAAATCTTGTAATGAAGGAGAACTGGACAAGAGAGCTTCGAACCTTTCCAGTTTTATTTCGTTATCTTCTTCTTGTGGTGGATTAGAGCAACACATTTGTAGCGGTCTTCCAGGAATTCTACTGATTCGCACTATTTCAGTATCACGAATTATTTGAGATGAATCACTGAGGTTTTCATGTGATGACTTTTTTGTTTCAGTTGTGTTTCTGTGAGTATTTAAAACATCTAATGCTGCAGACTGAGATACTTTTTTTGATATCTTTGTATCTAAAAGAAAATAGTATTTATTTTATGATAAGTGAAAATTATGGAAATGATTGACTTTTCAATCCAGAGCAAAACTCATCATCATCCATCTCCCAAGCATCACTAATTGAATCTTCAAAATCTTGAAAGGATGTTGATCCTTGTGTTTTGTTTTTACTGCTATTTTTCATCTCTCTTTTAGGGCTTGGTCTAAATCAAACAACATTAATAGTTTCATAAATATACTATAGAAAGTAAGACTTTTAAGGTGTCAATGGAGCTTAACTTTTAAATGCAATATTTATGAATACCTTCCAGGAACAGTCTTAATGTTCTTTTTCCAAAACGATGCGTGTTCTCCTTCCATCTTTCCAATCCAAAAATTTGTTAAAATTGAATATCAAAATTCAGTATTCATCTCAATTGGGTTCAAAAATCCTAGAACACTGATTTTTGAGGTTAGAAAATCGAATGGACGTTTGTGGCTGAGATACTTATAAAGTGGATTTAAAGAAATTATATCATTTGAATAGTTTATTTTAAAATAAAAGGATTTTTAAAAAATTAACGTAAATAAGGAAATGTAATGTATTTAAAAGATCATTTATTGATAAATAAATCAATGTAAACGAAATACCCATTCTATTAAAAATACATTGAATGGACCTTTAGTCACTGCAATTTATTTCCGGCTATGTAGTCGTGTAGGCTGGTGTAGGTGTCCAAAAGGTAAACTTAAAAGTAATAATTTCCTGAGCGATCTGTTTAATTGGTTGTATTAAAAGCTTTTAGTAATAATAGCCTCATTGTTTTTAATTTAATTTTATTCATTATGTCTTAGCAACAGGAATGTTGCCCAAAATGAAATTTTCCTATTCAACTCATGTTTTTATCATGATTTAGAGTTAAAAAAAATGTTTGTTTTTAATACGCAATATGTGGTTGATTTTATGAATTTATAAATTTAATAAAAATCATTTACATCATGGGGTTTTGTTAGAGCGCAAGGTCAGAGTGCGTGAAGAACTCTCCAAGTTACCGAATTAACTGTCTTCCTTTCTCGCACACCAATTAATGTTTACGTAGTAGAAAAAGACAAATGATGTTCGGAAAATAAATTTGATAAGGTTTTCCTCTTCACATACAAGAGCGGATTAAAAAGTAATTTTATTAAAATATTCAGGTTAATTAAATGAAATCAAATCCCCTCGTATAATGATATCACTATAAGTTTATCTTTATCAAATAAGTGTTTTTATTAAAACTTAAAAAATCAGTTTAAAAGAGCAGCTTTTTAAAGTAGCAATTGCATTTAGTACGAATGTTTTTCTATTTTTAAGCTTTAAAGGTCATATTGCAACATTTGTGGTCAAGATAAGGTATAAAAAAATATTAGACATCTGTAGAAATACATACATACATACATACATAGAAAGAATAGGATGGTTGTTTATATTTAATAATGCACAATTTATAGAAATTTTGTCGCAAAATAATAATTAAATAGCCATTAGATGAAATTTCAATGACAAACGTGTCTGGTTTTTGTTGGTTTTTGTTGATAAGTATTTAAACTTGTTCCAAAGTGCTGCAGCAGATTCAAATTGGTAGGAAAATTTTTATATTTTTGAACGTAAAATAAACACTAAGCATTTACGGAAACGTCAAAGTGCATTTCCTTTTGTTAGAGAGTCTCTGAGACTTTCTTTTCGTGCATTTGTGATCTTTTAATTAATCCATTCACCTCGAAAACATGTAATTCTTTCAATTGCGTTGGATTTAATTGATTGAACATCAATCCAAAGGTTGAATTGAATTAATTATAGGTGCTTATGGGAAATTTTCAAATTATTTATTAATTAATTTTGATGTCGATCTACATACATGTCCAGGTAAAATCCCGGGAAAAATAAACATCATAATTTTAATAAAGCGAAGACGCAAGCAACATAGATTCCCGCCTAGGAGAAAGTAACATAGGCAAAAATCGATGTGTTTTAACTGCTTTCCTTTCAAAGCTAAGTTCGAATTTGCCAATGCTACTCGCAACAAGTCGATAATACGCTTCTAAAGCATTTTATTGTCGAACACCGCTCGAATAGGTCGCACATTGAAAAAAAAAATTGTATTAATTAAATAATGACGTCGACTAGTAAGTGACCAAAAAACTATTGTGATCAGTTTATAATTGTGATTTCATAATTTCAGTGACACTTCCAGTGACTGTGATCATGGAACGATCTCGGGAAGAGAAATACCATTGTGAAAATGACGAGGGCGAGGAAAATGACGATTCTGAAGAAGTAAGTAGAAACCATTCGTTAAAAACAAATCCCAGATGCATTTGTTTTAATCTGTTACTTGTATTAGATTTAAACAATCACATTTAATAATTCTAGTGTCGAACGAAACGTTTTAAAACAATATTTGGTTGTTGACATTAACTTGTGTGAAAACCGAATTGAAAAATCGACTTTTATTAAGATAAATAAATTGGTGATTTCAAGAGAAACTTTCACATTATGTTTGTTCGAGTTAAAATGTGGAGCTCCATAATGTTTATAATATATTGAAGGGCATTCAAATTTATTATTTATTCTTCTACGAATTCATCTGAGGATTAATGAGTTCGATCTTGAACTTTAAATTTTGTTTTTTCTGGACTAGGTGTTTTTCCTTCAAAAAAAAAATACATAAATTTATTATTTCACGATTAAAGATTAATCGATTTTTACTGTGGAATCGCCAAAATATAGCTGTTAAGAAAAATAAAGTCCCCGTAATGAAGCCTTGACCAAAATCAAAGCAGAAATAATTAATTTCGTGAGCTATGTTTTGTTTGGTTTTTTACTTTAATAACGCGTTTAAGAAAGTGAAGGTGAATTTTAATTAATATCATATTAACTTTTATTTCATGGCTAAAATTTCAGGTTTTTCGATAATTTTGAACTGCTTGATTCTGGTATTGCCTTCAATAATTTGTAAAAATACATAAATCTATTTATTTTTTTCAGTTTGAAGATGCTCTAGAGGCAGTAGACGTTCCAACTGATTTGTACGTATTATTGGTTACCACACTACTAATTATATGATACACCTTTTAATTTGAAACATTTAGGAGTGACATGACCTTGGAACGCGCACTGGAAGAAGCCGACCAAGCAATTTTCTACTTTTTCAACAACCAATTTACAGAAGCCAAACAACTGATGACCCCTTAGTAAGTGGCACGAGTAGCAACTCAAATCTCTGCTTATGCATTTTTAATGTGACGTCAACCAAATAATTTCCTTGCAGTGCAAATGTTTCAGTCTATCATTCTTTGGGTCACGCCATTTTTCTGTTTCTGGAAGCTATTTTAACCGTAGAACCTGCAGCGATTCGAACGGCCTCTAAAGCCCTAAAACATGCCCTAGGAGTTTGTACTAAATTTAGGAAAAAAACTACAATCAGCGAGTCACTGGGCAAAATGGTGAAGAAACACCATTACGAACAGTACACGGATATGGAGACTCATGCCGAATTATGCTACGCTGAATGTCTACTTTTAAAATCCATGTTGACCTTCATGGAAGACGAGACTCTGAGTAGCTTTATTAGAGCTGGAATAAAAATTCGTTCATGTTTCAATTCGTACAAGTGAGTGTTTAATTGTTGGTAATTCTACAGGAAATTTATTCACGTATTAATTACTTTAATTTATACGAACCAATATAGTTTTGACGTACTATGGATGAGAAATAATAATTAAAATTGGCTTTTAATTGTTTAGAAAATGAAAATTAGAACTAAATCTATCAGATAGCCATTCGTATTAAACGTAAAAACATAAGTAATTTCAATTAATTTAAATTTATAAAACGTAATCGTGAAACTTTATAATTTTCCAGAGATTGTCAACAAATTCTATTCAAAAGGAGTTGGGAAAATGCACAAAATAAATTACACTTTGAAAGTGGAGTCAAAATGGGCATTGGCACGTTTAATTTAATGATCTCAATGTTGCCTTCCAGAATAATAAAACTACTGGAATTCATAGGATTCTCTGGAAACAAAGTGAGAATATACTTTAAAATTTTCTGGTTTAATTTTAATTTAATATTAACAGAAACAAGGATTAAATGAACTGATTGAAGGATACCAATTGAATGGTATCAGACAAATTCTTTGTACCATGACCTTATTGGGCTACAATTTAATTGTGTTGCCCGTTCTAAGTCATCGCGAAGGCGATACAGTTATTTGTCAGGATATTCTGGATAACCAGCTGAAGAGACATCCCGATGGAGTGTGGTTTTTGTTTTTCCAAGGTCGTTTGGAGTTTATGAAAGGAAATCTGGATGAAAGTGTAATGTATTACACGAAATCTTGGAAGTCTCAAGATATTTGGCCGCAATTTCACCACGTTTGTTATTGGGAACTTTTATGGGTCCACTGGTAAAGTTTTCAATATAATTAAATTTTTAATTAAATCGATAACATTTTTAGCATGAAATGTAATTGGAAAGAAGCGGCCAAATATTGTGGTATCCTTCTTAAGGAAAGTAAATGGTCCAGGTGCTTGTACATGTACCAAAAAGCCGCTATAATGGTTATGATACGCGATAAGCTTAATTACGAAGAAAACACAGAGTTGGAGAATCTTATGAGGTAATATTGATATTTGCCTGTAAAAAATTACAGAAAATAATTTCAGGGACGTTCCGAAATATAAGCAACGAATCGCAGGCAAGTCACTCCCCATGGAAAAATTTGCCATTAAAAAGTCTGAAAGATACTTCAGCCAGAAAAAGTTTTTGATTCTGCCAGTTATAGAACTAATGTTTATGTGGAATCTTTTGAAAATCCTTAAAAACTACTCCGTTGCCCGCGACGTAATGGCTTTAATAGAAAACGCTGAGCGAGACGTTGAGTCAATAGTAAAGCCCTCAAAATACGACCACGATAACAAGGCTTTAGTCTACCTCTTGAAAGGAGCCTGCTTAAGACATATGGGAGCTCCCAATCAAGCCATTGACTATTTTGAAAAGGTGATCGGACTGCAAAAGGAACTAACTGAGGACCACTATGTGGTACCTTACGCGATTGTCGAACTGGCTTTAGTTGAATGGCATTTGGGACGTAAAGAAAAGGCTTTGCTTGCTTTAGAAGATGCCAAGAAAAATTATACGAGCTACTCTTGCGAATCTAGGTTGCATTTCAGAATTCATACTGCAATGACCGAATTCAAAGCGGAATTGAAGAATTCTAAACACTAATTATTGTTATAGAGCGTTATAGCAGTGTTCTTCCTTAAAGTATTTGTTATTTAAATGATCAGGCGGATGAGGGGTTTTCATATTCTAGTCAAATTTGTTTTTGGGAGTTACTTTTCTATTTGAAAATCGGTAATTGTGCATTTATTTCCTGACTTGTTAATTAAATTAAAATGAGAATAAGAAAAATAGGATCCTAAATCAGCCTCTTGGATTAGATATTATTGTCAATATTTAGTACCCTTTTTATGTGGCTGTGTTGTTCAACAGTTTCGTAGATTTAGATAAAGATTGTTAAGTTTATTTTGCTATAAACAGATAGTTATAATTTTAAATAATATTTTATTTAAAAATTCATAATCACTAAATGCTGCAACAGTATTGCGTCACAATGGTTTTGATATGTCAGTAAGAGAGAGATCGGCAGGTTTTCTGGATCAAGTCTACTTGTGACGTAACACTATGGCCTTCTTCATAAAACCTCGATAACTATGTCTCTTGATTACTTTGTTTTTTATCCTCCAATGATTCGGGTTTTTCTTTTTTATCTCATCATAAGCTAGTTCGTCCTTTTCATTAGGAATGAGTTGATCTCTTTCTTGGAAAGCCAAACTTTGGCTTCTGTTCGATATTTTGTTAGAGCTCACATTAAAGTCCGAATTTACCTAGATATTCAAAATGAAAATTATATGCTTTGATAAATTTTGTTGCATATACAAAACTTGCCTTTCCGTTGCTGTCGGTTTTCTTATTCAACTTAACGGTACTTTTATTCTGATTTACTTCCAATGTAGACTTGAGTAAATCGTTCTTTGAGACTTTAATGTTTTTGGAAGCCGCTCCCGAGTAACTACCTCTTCTAATACTATTGCTTCTGGCTCTCACCAAATGGTTCCTTCCCAAGGAAGTTAGAGAACCTATTTGGTTATATTCGACCATGATACTTAATCTTTCAAAGCTCACCATGGTTTCTTGGTCTTTATACTTGGGTTCACCATTTTTTAATTTTTTACTCTCCCAATCATCTAAAATAAAGTATTTAGAATGGCAGGATGGTTAAAACTGCAATTATTACCAACTACTTCTTCTTTAAGTTCATCATATTTCTTCAACCAAAACTTGTAAAGCAAAATATAAGAGAGACCACTTGCAGTAGCAACAATTCCCATGATCTGAAAAGCTTGTCTTATTCCAAATTTACTAATTATATGTCCTCCAATAAAAGATCCAGAGCCTCTTCCTACACTGTAATGAGCCATACCCACTACACCAATCAATGTAGCTAACAAATGACTTGGAGCCAGGATAGCGCAATAAGTCGCCGCAGCTACCCAAAGCAAATGGACTGATAGCGATTCTAAAGCTTCAAACGGAAAGCACCACCAAGCGCTCCTGAAAAAATCGTTATCAAGTTAATAGACCATAAAATTTAACTAAACAATAGCCACTCGTTTATTGAAAATCTGTTTAATAATTGGTCTTTTGTTTTAGTAGAAATAGTGATTCTGTTCAAAATGGATTTGCAGGTGAGTAAAAAGTGAAAATCGTCAACTTACTCGATAAATGAGTAGCCCATTAGTCTTCCCGCATGAGCAAAAAATGCTAGAATTATTATGTTGACATGACCGATTTTGTTTGCTATGCTTTCGGCACCGTACAAGAACGGTAGACTACTGATGGTACCAACAGTAACAGTTACTCCAAGTAGCGAATTCGGAGCTCCAAGATCTTTCAAGTAGAAGAACAAATAGCTTTCTATGAAACCCCATAAATTTCCAAGAATGTACATAAATATTACAAACACCACCACTTTGGGAATTTTGAAAATATTCATGAGATCTTTGAAAACGTTGTCCGAAGGGAGTTTAGTTTCTAGCGGCATCATTGAAGCTGCTCCAGCTGAAATAACTAATAAAGCGTCGAACGCGTAAAATGCAGCTGAGTAATCTGTATGTCCCATTTTGCTGCTTTTCAAGTCGATTAACCAACCGATTAATGGAGAAAATATAGCCATTCCTAGACTGGAAAATAGACGTTCCTTTCCAAAGTCTCCGCCATATTTTTCTATTAGAGCCAAAGCTATTGGATCCATTATGGTTACTCCTGCTGTAAGCATGATGGTACCGGTGAATCTTAAGAAAAAGTAAAGCCAAAATGTCTTGGTGTCACTTTCCTTATAGTCCGGAGGACAAACGCTTGGACCATTTGAACGAAACTGGCATTTTTGTAAAATACAATCCTTTGCCATAGCCCCTAATCTTTTGGTAGTATATAAGTTGGTTCCTAAAACCACACCTCCACATCGAAGATCCAATTGGTCAAGTTCTTGGGTTTGCACTCCATATCGTTGTAACATTTTATGACTGAATCTTTTGGAGAGTTCCATAACGTCCGGATTATCTTCTTCTTCTATATCGAAACCAAAGGACTCAATTGGTTCACCTAAATTTGGGTGCATGTCCAAGGTAATAGTCAAACCATGTGTTGTATTGCTGAAAATGCATAATGTTGAAGTTGAAATTTAATAATCGTACTGGGTATTACTTAGTACTGTTTTTTCCTATATGGAAATTCAAATTATCTTCTTCCCCAGGGTCCACGCCCAACTCGGTACCGTTCTGATTAACAATTAACATGGGGTTGGGGTAATGCGGCTGTCCAGTTTTCAAAAGACAATGATCGACGCACATATCAAGAATCACGTCTAATTCTTCAGTTTCTGGGCATTCCCTTGATGGACATGGACTCCACCACACTTCCACGTATCCTTTTTTGGGATGGGTAATTACATAACCTGGCGGTTGCGCTCCGGGAAGCTCTTGCCCAGGTATGAAAAGGAGCACGTGATGTAGCACTGCCGTTGATAAAAAGGACACTATCACCACTGGTTTGTATTTTCCGAATTTATCCACTAAAATTCCAGTAATTGGAGGTGCCAAGAAAGTTGTCAAAGGAAGGGCCAAGTAAACTATAGAGATATCTTCCATTTTAAGTCCTATATTCTGCATATGAATGGTTAAATACGGAACCAAAGAAGACGTAGCTGCAAAACGATTTTAAAAAATTGTTTTTGGGTTCTTTAAAACGTACCTCCGTAAAGAAAGAACAATGTAATTTTTAACATTATCAAGTTCTTGTTGATTCCGAACCATCTTGGAGGAGGTTCTTCGATTAATTTTTCGTCCGTGTAAGTTTCGGTGCTTGCCTGGGCGGTTTCTTCACTCATTTTAGAGTAAAGTTGAAATAGATACTAAATGTATTTTCAAGTGGAGGTTTGAAGTTAAAGTCGCAGGAACCGTTTGTTTGTGCTAGTCTTCTTGATACCGTCACTTGTTATTTGTCTAAGGATTCCACTAGTTTTATGTTGTTGGTTGTTAATTGTTTAAAAATTAATCAACATCAATCGTACAAATAGTTAAGTATTGATTGCATCTATTTCATATTTTCTGGTTTGTTTAATTGAACATTCAGTGGCAGTACAAAGTGGCTTCGTTCTTTTTTGAATGAACATTTCAAGTATTTTTCTTTTTAATATAGGATTTCGAATACCGGATTTCATATTTAAACGGATTTTACAACGGGGATTAGAATAATATATGACGCAAGTAAAACGGGTGTGAATATTTGCTTTGCTCTAAAACAATTGTTTTAAACCGTCATAAATTACCTGAAATTAGAACTCGGAACTCGAAGATTTAGTGTCCGAATATGTAATTGTTTTAGTACAAAGTATCAATCACATGTCCCCAAATGTGTTTGGAAATGTACTAAAGTCATGAAAATCGTTTAAAGCACGAACGCGTCAATTAGAAAGATGTGATAAACAATCAAATTTTAGATGATTTAGATTTTAATCAAGAAATTTGATATGGTTCATTAGGAGTTCAGATTAAATAGAGTCCAATTAGGTGTGTGGTCCTGTAAAATGACTATATTAAAACTCACTTGAAAAAAGAAAGATTAAAATTTATTAAAAAATATATAAAAAAAAAGATGAAAAATCATTTTCTGTTTTTTTTTTACACTTTTCGTTAAAGATTACGTATATGGTGAGTAAGGGACAGAAGATCTGCATTGTTGAATTTTTCCTTGATCTTTAGGCTTCAAGTTTGTTGTTAATATATTAAAATTTTTTATTATTGTCTTCCTTGATTGTTTATTGAAAACATTATTTGAACTTTTTATTTCTAATAGAGTATATTTCGTCTATACTGTGTGAAAAACGTAGTCCAACCAACAAATCGCACACATATCCCTTATGATGCATTTTCTTGAGATGTTTGATCTCGAATACAATGTAGGCCGTGATCGTAACTTCCTCTAGCTGGCTCGTTTGTTGTAAAATCCAAAATTAATAGTGAAAATAATATAATTAAGAGAGCGCGAAAAAGGCAAAAGCGCAAGTCCAAAAAGAAATCCTGAATAGCAGGATCCCTTGAACGTCAGAATTTCTAGGCAAGTACAAATCCGCGTGTCGCAATATGCAAGCCGTTCCCTAAAATGCCCTTTAGTTCGTTTTTTAGCTATTTTTTAACGTAATATGTTGTGTGATTTATTATTATATTTTTCGTTTAAGTAGCGTTAAATAATCTCAATAAAAATATAAAATGACAAGTTTAGCGAGAAATAAAAAGGTACTGTGATACATAGAATAACAAGTGAGACCTTACGGTTGGGAGACGAGATAATAGCTACTCAAGTAAGGGTGACTACAAGGAAGAAATCTCAAGTAACCTCGCCCAGTTGCTCTTTTCAAATCACTGGAGTTATGACTAGATATGATCAGGAAGACGAGTCAGCTGATGACTTGGACGAAAGTCACACTGATGAAATTTCCAGAGTAACTGACAATGAAACTCCGAGCTTTTCAGAGGATTCTCGAGATGATCAGAACCCGGCTTTAACGGTTTGTTGTCAAAACAATCTCCCGAAACCCGTTGAGGAACCTGAAATTAAGGAAGAACCCAAAGAACTAAAAGCAAATATTAACAATAATAATATCGAGTTGGGTAGATTCAGGGTGGTGAAGTTGAGAAACATGGCTCCTTTCAGTAGAGGACGATGGACTTGCTATGATTACGTAGATGAGTCTTCCGCAAACTGCCAATCGACATTTTTATATACAGGGTCTATTATTTTACCCGAAAATTCACCGTTAGACTCGAATCGAAATGAACAAGTACATAAATGATTTAATTTTCTGTTTCTACATTAACATTTAAATGTTTGCTTTTTCCAGACACTCGCCAATGTCTTTAACACTCAACGAGAAATTTCCGAGTATCCAGGGTAAGTGCAAACTTTTCCGGCTTCCATTTGGCTCAAATCCAACGAGTTTCGCTAGGCAAAGGCTAATCAATAAACATAAATGCTAAAAAAGCTATTAATTCTTTGGAATTTTTCGGAAAAATTGTTTTCTTTGTTTTTTCCATTTTTTATAAGAACCCATCTCTCAAGTATTGATAGGCTTTTTATATTGGAAATAATACGGTTTAAAATATAAAAACAAAAAGAAGGTGGCCTCGCAGTTGCGCACTGATAGCGTCGCATTTTCCATGAGGGTCGAAGTCGTAATGGAACTTTAGCTCGGGTCATGGCTTCGAGCCATCAAAGTTCCACTGCAAATTCTCTCGTGATCCCTTTAGAAGTGAAAGATCTCGTTTTTAACGAGGCCACTTTCTGTACCGTCTATTGTTTTATTCGAAATTTCGTTGGGTAAGCGTTCACAAAAAAAATGGCGATTTTTCCATTAATTTTTTTTTTTAGTAACTAATTCGGTCTCTTGTACTGCAACCATTGATACGAAAATCGAGCATGCTTTGGTAAGTTTTCCATTTTGAATTAATGTTAGGATTTCTATCATAATTTCGAATGTATTTAGGATGTAGTGAAGAACCACTTGACTCACGCTGTTCGATTGGAAGTTGAGGAGCTCAAGATAAAAATAAACGAATTGGTAGAACGGATTTCTTTCCTGGAATACGAAAATGTCCTTTTAAGATCCAGTGTTGCTCCGGAGGTCCTTGCCAGCTTAGAGAACAAAGGGCATTAGGAGCTTTATTTTATCCATTGTTTGTTATTTTTGTTATTCTTATATTTATTTTTTTCTTTATAATTCCTAATTATTAATTCGCTTTGGTGCTCTAATGTGATCTGAATAATGTGAAAGGCCGTTTTCAACTAATTTCTTTAATTTTGACTAAAACTAATAGGCTGTGTATGGAATTTTGGGTATTCTAAGGGTGACAACAAACGTATATTTTTGTAAAAATTCACAATTTGTAATGTTAGATTTTCTAGGGCTTAGGTTAAGGTTTTTGCCAGAGGTTCGGCTTCTTGTAAGGTTCGCTAGATCAATAGAATGTTGACCAAGTCCGTCCTCAGATGTCCCAATTCATATCGCGCGCTTCTTTTGCAATATCCGTAATTGTTAGGGACCAAAAATTCCAGCAAACACCTCTAGAAAACTTTAAAATTACGTTTGATGTCATTGATTAACAGAAAACGAAATTTAACATTATTTTAAGTCACATTAAAAAACAAAAATTGTGTCAAAGGGGGCCAACAATGGGAAACTTCTTTTTGCTAGGCCTAATAACAATTTATTTAAATGTCCCTCTTAAGCTTTTTCATATTGTTTCTTCTCATAAGTGAAATAAATTTTTCCAAAAAAGAAAAAAGATACGATGGGGCTTTTCTTTAAAAATTCCACGTTGACAATTTGAAGAATTTCGAAATTTCTGCTACAAATCGGTGAAAAACATTTTGCCAACGCATTCCAAAAATATCGCGTCTCTGAGAAGGCAATTTAGTTTTATATCAGTTGTGACTACAGAACAACTCGATTTTTCATTATTTCACATTTTGTTACATCAACAAGGTAAGTCTGGAAGGCATTTATTGATTTTAGTACACTTGAAACGACCCATTTGGATCGTCAATTAGGCACTTGTTGTTAATTAAAGTATTCAAAAGAAAAACAAACTTTTTTATTGCAATTTAGCTCCGCGACACAGAGAGAATGATCTCATCCAGTTTTCTTGGCACTGATGTATTTACCATTACTATTTTTAGTCTATTAGTAAACGAAATTTTTAAGTAATACAATTATTCTACGTAGGTCTAAAATGAGCGTACAAGGCTTTACAGACATTATCCAAGGCCCTCTAGCTCAATACGTTCAAATCGCTCAGCAGATCGGAGCAGATGTGGCTCATCACAGTCAATTGGTCCTTCAAGCTTTCAAAGCTGAATTGCAATTCTTGCAATTGGCCAGTCAAAGCAGCAAGCCAGCTAATCCGAATGACTTAATGATCTTTTTAAAGCCAACCAGTGACATAATAGCTGCAATCCAGGACTTTCGAGAAAAGCACAGGACCTCTCAATTTTTCAATCACTTATCTGCAATTAGTGAAAGTATTCCTGCTTTGGGATGGGTCGCTGTGGTATTTAAGGCACGAATAAAATACGAATTGAAATAAAAAAATATGTTTTTTAGAGTCCAGCTCCTGCTCCTTACGTGAAAGAAATGAACGATGCAGGACAGTTTTACACCAACAGGGTTTTGAAAGATTGGAAAGAAAAGGACAAACGTCATGTAGAATGGGTTAAAGCGTGGATTCAAACATTAACGGAGCTTCAAGCTTTCGTTAAGCAACATCACACCACAGGTTAAAAATGTGTATATTTTGTTAGTATTGATTTTAAAGACACTTTTCCAGGACTGGTGTGGTCAGGGAAAGGAGCGCCAGCTGCACTTCCACCACCACCACCGTCTGCTCCATTGCCGCCGCCTCCCGTCCTAGATTTTGGTCCTATTGACCCTTCAAGTGACAGATCCGCCTTATTTGCAGAAATCAATCAAGGAGCTAATATTACGAGCAGTTCAGTGTTATAACTTATCACCTCTACCAATTTTAATTTTTTTTCAATGCCAGATTTGAAGAAAGTAACATCTGATATGCAAACTCATAAAAATCCCACTTTAAAACAAGGCGCAGCTCCGTTTAGAGGTCCTGGATCTAATGCTGCAAGTGGTCTCCAGCCAGACAAACCACCAGTATTTACTAGAGAAGGCAAGAAGTGGAGGATTGTAAGTAAAAATAGGGTTTTAGATGAATGATTCAAAACTGTTCTACTACAGGAATACCAAACTAGAAACCATAACTTGGTAGTAGATAATGCTGAAATGAACAATGTCGTTTATCTATTCAAATGCACCGAATGCACTGTAACGATCAAAGGAAAAATCAATTCTGTGGTCATAGATGCATGTAAGAAAACTGCAATTGTAATGGACTCCATAGTGGCTGCAGTGGAGTTTATTAATTGTCAATCTGTTCAAATGCAAGTGAGTATTCGAACTGATGATTCAATCGGTGATAGTAATCAAATTTTTGAATAGATGTTTGGCAAAGTTCCCACAATTTCCGTGGACAAAACCGATGGCTGTCAGATTTATTTGAGTACAGAGTCTTTGGATGTGGAAGTTGTCACCTCAAAGTCTTCAGAAATGAATGTAATGATCCCAAGTGCAAATGGCGATTACGTAAGAAAATTTAGAATCCGTTGGAAAATTGTTTTAATATCGTTGCTTTTTCAGGTTGAACATCCAATTCCTGAGCAGTTCAAGACCACCATTTTGCCCAATAAGACTATTAAAACTATAATTGTTGAAAATAAAGGTTAAGTAACATTTTTGAGGCGTGGTTTGGTGAAATAAAAAATTATGTTTTTGAATTTTTTTTTTGAATTTTTCACCTACGAAAAGTAACAAAAATATTCAATAACAACGAATAATCACAGTTTATACTGTAGTCTCTATTGAGCAAGCTTAATTGTTGATGCTCTAATTAAGCCATTATCACCTAAAGTCGTTCCTAAAACAATTCGCCGATAGGAGCGTTTTTGAGCCACTGATCGTGTATGAAATGGTACAAATCATCACTTACGGCAACCTAAAAATGAATCAATCATGGCACTAGACACCAAATGTTTTTTTCTTAAAAGTCTACCTTATATGGAGTAGGATTTAAGTTCCTTTTAATATCCGACCGCAACGTTTTTAACGAGTTCGATACTCGTTCTCGGATTTCTTGTAAACTGGGCAGCTCCTTAATAATTCTCCCATCGGCCCAGTAAAGTTCTAGTAATTGTTCTACTCTTGATGGTTTGACATAAGCCCTCTTCGACTCCTCAAAAGGATGTCGACAAAGAATTTTTCCGTCAACACTTGGAGGAGGTTCGGTGGATCTTTGCAACAAATCTACTAAAGCATGTCCTCTTTCACTATACAATCTATAAACGTTCTTACTTCCTGGCATGGTAACTTTGGAAACTTCCTGACTTAACTTAATTCGAGGATAATGGTTCAGTTCCACCATTTTGTAAACGCATCCGAGGGCCGGTTGTCTTTGGCAAGTGACCAAATGGGTTCCAATACCGAAACAATTAATTTTATGTCCCTGCTCGTTTAGACTTATAATTGTGTCTTCGTTTAAGTCATTTGATGCCATAATAGTTTGATGTTCGAACCATGGAATGTTATATTTCTCGCTTATTTCCACAAAATAATGTCTGGCAATATTTGAAAGGTAGCTTAAATCTCCGCTATCCAACCGAATACCTACGGCACGATATCCGAGCTCGTTTAAAGCTAATGCAACAGAACAATAGTTCAAAAGGCCACTTCTTTGCACTTCGTAAGTGTCCACTAAGGCCATAAATTCATCGGGAAAAGCTATTGCGAATGAAATTAATGCAGCTAATTCTCCTTCACTAGCTTCAGAAGATATTACATTGAAAATTGGAAGAAGGCGCTCTTTCCAGGTCAGAGCGATTTTAAGCAAATCCTTCGGTTTTCCTCCAGTTTTAGGTTGAAGAATAGTATTTTTTAATTCGGAAAATCCATTAAATGACGTGATGTAAGCGTGAGCGTGAGTCCCCTTTACGGGAATGTTGTACAACTTTCCTGCTAGAACGTTGCTAGTTGCATCGAAACCTCCTGAAAAGTGCCTAATGTTAACACAAAAGGTATTAAAGTCTCAACTGAAGTATCGATTCAACGAATTATTTGACACTCTCGGTGCCTGGTACGATTTAATTAGGCCAGACCCATGAAACACATTGAAATTATAATAAATAATCACCTATGTAGGAGTATTTCGAGGCGGACAAGCCTCCATCGGGCCCTTGAGCTCGTCTTAGACCAAATTCGAACAACATCAAATTTCCTGCTGCTATTCTATATCTCGCTGCGTTGGTTGCCATTAAACTAAATAAAAAAAACTGATTTATACAGGGTTTATATCATACTTACATTTTCGTTTACCTAGCGTAATTTACTAAAGTCAAAAGAGTGGTTTCCAGAAGTTGGACCACTGCCAAAGGCCCTTCTATCCTTATCATTGGGACTCTGAAAAATGCAATTTGAAGTGTTTAATGATTATTTATCAGTTGAAATAAACCTAGGGAACGCCACTGAGCCTTCGGCTAGCGCATATAATTTCACTTCTTTTGTAGTTAAAGTGCTGAGAAACTCAAAGAAGTCTTCCTCGGTAGAAGGTGGCAAGGTGGCTTTCAGATAATCTATGTCACTTTGTGAATAACAAAATTTCTCTAGAAATTTCAAGCATTCTTCTAGGCCAGCGAAAATTGTAAACTCTCCCTGAAAGGGATTTTTTCGAAAGAAAAGGTCGAAAACTGCATAGTCCTTAGTTTTTTCGGATTTCCAGTAAGCGTAAGCCATAGTGATTTGATAAAGATCTGGAAAAATATTTTGGTCAGTTCAGTGGGCAGATTCAGGTCAAGTTTCTTGAATTGTGCAAACTCGTAGGTAGAATCTTTTATTTTTAGATGCATGTGTGTATTTGCGCGATTCAAATATAAAAATTACAGCTGATAAGAGGAAAAACACTTCGAATTATTACATATGTAATGGAATTTCTTGAAATTGAATTTTCAAATTAAATAAAATATTTATTTAACGTAAACAGTTGCGCATAAAAAATTAATTACTTTTCACGTAAACATACCTGTTAGCAAAGGTTGAATTATACTATTTTGTCCGAATTGTCTGGTGACGTGCAAAGGACCTTCTCCTGTCTCACTCATTTCGAAATCACTTTTTGTATTTTAAAATTTCGCACGTTTTTTTTTCGCATGACGTTCAATTAAGCGCCACCACGTGTCATCCTGTGTGGCCATCTGTAGACTAATAGCATAGTATGATGCTTTCAACCATTTGAACGCTTCAATGGAATGACGAATTTATCGATCAACACAATTAGAAGGTCAGAAGACGGCTGACACCGGCAGTTTATTTGAAAGGCGACACGAGCGAAATAGGGACGATCACTTTCGAAAGGTGCTGCTGTTAATGGTTTTCAATTTTTCACTGGAAAACCGTAGTTGCTTTGCCCGTTCATTTGTCGCACATTTTTATTAATATTGTTTCCGTTATTTAACAGTTTGATAAGGAAACCAACAAACTAGAATATTTTTATCTCTGGCAGGCGACCTTAATAGATGCAGTTAATCAACATACATATGTACGTACCAATTTTCAAGGAACTTTAATCAATTAATGTTATCACGATAGAATAACATGATCATAGCCACAGTTAGTGCTAAAACTCTTAATGACAATATCTATTGAAACTTTGCATCCAGAATCAATATCCAATCACGATCTAAACAATATTCAGAGGCAATTTATTTTGGCCTACCCTATATTAATGAAGGCTAAGTGAATTGTAATTAGCAGAACAATACGAAGCTGATGGAACTATATTGGAGAAATCCAGTGTGGAACTCCAGTATAAATCATTGAAGTCACGGTAGCCAAAAAATCTGGATAATTTCAGTTTAATTTGGACAAAATAATGTAATAAAGAGACTGCACCTTAGTACTGTTTATTACACTATTTTAAGTCGTTGAATTGAAGCCTTGACATTATTCGGCCCAGATTTATTAGGCCAGATAGACTCCTTTCACATGAGTTTTATCAAAAGAGAGGGTAGCAATTGAAACTTGAAAATTCTAAAGAAAAACAACAATAATATATAATAATCATTTACATGTATTTACATTGAACCTACTTAAAACTAAATAATACTGATTTATCAGTCAAATACAAATAAAAGGAACAAAACAGTTATCAGTTCTTGGGTGTACACGAATATACGCTAGAAATCCACTAATTTAACGTTTCAACCATAAATAATAAATATTTATCTCATTATTTTGGCTGCTCGTTCTCTGTCTCTTTCAACCTCAAGAGGATGCATCCTTTTCCTATGAGAAAAGCAGTTTCCAGAGCTAGCAAAGGCTTTTGGACAATAAGGGCATTGATAAGGTCTGGCTCCCGTATGTTGGTTAATGTGAAACTAAAAATGAATTTTAACTCATAAAAAGAACATTCAAACACGACGCAATACCTTAAGATCTTGGTTCCTTTTGAAAGTTTTATCACACAGGGGACATTTGTGAGGCCGCAAGTCGCTGTGAGTGATAGAATGAGCCCTTAAGGTACTGTTTGTTGGGTAAACTCGGCCGCAGACGTCACAAGGAAACTGAACTCCTTGATGATATTCTTTATGCCTGAACAAGTTGCATTCAGTCTTGAAACTGTAACATCAATTAATTAATTTAAATTTCAATCTAAAGTTTCTGCTTACACTCTTCCACAAATATCACATCCGTACTGCCCTTTAGGTCTGTGAGTCTCCAAATGGATTTTTAAAGCTGTTTTGGTGGTAATATTTTTGGCACAAATAGGACATTTATGTAAAGTTGTTTCTTCCAAAGTTGTAAGTTTCTTATTCTGAGAATGTTCTTGCAAATGTGTTTGAAGACTATGGCTAGTAGAAAAGCTTTTCTTGCAAGTGGAGCACATGTAACTAATACAGGCATCATCTTCGGAGTCTTTTTCTTCTTCACATGGGATGGTTTGCAAATCACAATCATTTTCTGGCTCACTTTCTTCTAAACAGCATTGAAGGATTGACATTGGATCCACTCGAACTTCCATTTCTTCAGATTCATAAGTAACTTGAAGAGAATCTGGAGTCTGGAATTTTTAAAACTGAATTAATTTAATTATCCAGGTAATGTGAAATTTGACTTACCTTGTCAGTTAAATAGGTATGTAATAATGAAATATTGTCTGTTCTAGTTGGTTCCGGACTTACTGGAGCGGACAGGACGCATCTAGTCATTTTTTCCTGATTTTTCAAAGCCATAGTCGCAAAAGTGTGAAATCCGTTGATTTTCGACACGCAGTCCTCGCAAATCATTTTCGGTAATTTATCATCGAGACTAATCTGGAAGGAAAAAAATCGGTATGTGTGGGGGTGGCGAGGAAAACGGGTCTTACTGAAACCGAGAGGTATTTAGTAATTTTCGCATGCAATAATGCTTTTTTCGCTTCTTCTCCAAACAAAAACACTCCACACTTAATTTCAATTGAGCAAATTCTACACCATTTTTCAATATCCATTTTTTTCCCTACATAGAGCCGTTTTAATTGAGCGAAGAGACTGTAGCAGTTACATTGGGACTCTAATTAGATATACAGAACATAAAAAAGAACTATACCGTCCTTTAATAGAGATCATTGCGCACACACTCAATAGGTACAATTCATGAAAATTGTGAGCTTTTAAAAAACGTAAATCATTAAATGTGACACCACTTTTTAAACATTTATTTCGCCATTGAAACGACGTTTTTCGATGGAAAACTAAAGAAAATTGCTATGTTTGGTTTGTAAATTTACGAGTTGAAGGACCAAAACTCACCGGCGAGATATTAAAAGCGCCGTAATAAATTTACGATTGACAGATGTCAAAAAACACGTGTGTATTCTTCGCGCCATTATAAGGTTTGGAGTGGTTTCGAGCGCGGACGCAGACAACTCGTTATTTTTAAGGGATTCAGCAGGATTCAGCGATTGCCTTTTAAAATCAATATGACCACCCTGACCAACTGAACTGGGGTTGGATGTCTGTCCGTGACGCAAAAACCCATAATCGTTTGTTTTCCTTCTAATCAATACTGCCAGGAAAAACAACCACCCTCCTGATTGGCTGAAGAGACCTATTTCAACTTGTGCGATCCTGATAGAAACTTCCCTAAACGCGCTTGCTTTTTCTTGATAATTCACTATAGGCCATACCTTTTCTCAACATCTTAGATTTATTTTTTTATTTACATATAAACAATAGACTTAATAAAAATCAGTTCCAGTTTTTGTCTTGGCAATTAGGGCTTCGTTATGTTACCGCAGGATTTGGATTTGGCCCTGAAACACAATATTGCTACTAAAAATTGTATTAATTCAGTCGAGATCTTAGTTAGAAGTTCCAAATCGCAAAGTCCAGAGAAGAGATGGAAAAATTAGGAAACTGACTAGAACATGAAAACATGGAGCAGAACGAGCTCTACTCTTCTCGAGAATCATTGATTTATTAAAAAAATTAAAAATAAAATATGTAGATCTCTTATTTGTTCGAAATTAAAAAACAACAACTTACGAGTTCCTGCTGCTCCTCTTCCTCCTGCAGATGTGCAAAGTAATCGGGCCGCTTTTAACGCTTTTAAACAGAAGGACGGCATCTGCATGCGAGATGTCATGGCAAACCTGACCATTCACCGCTAATATTTCGTCACCTAAAAATAAAAAAAAAGAAGTATGTATGTCTTTGTTCAATAATGGGCAGGTATGCCCTCAACGAATTAAAAATTGTGCCTAAATCAAAAGATTATTTTTATTCAAACGAAAAAATACGTAAAATATTTTGAAAACCGATTTTTGATTTAAAAAAAATGAAATATATGAAATTGTGACATATCAAAGTCAATGGGAATTGATTAAGCAAACTATACAGGGTGTTTTTAAATAAGTGTGAAATATTTTAGGGAGTAACTGTTGGGATTTTCTTGTGAAAAAAAATTCACATAAACATAGGTGAAACCTTTCCAAGATACAGGTGTTCAATTTTCAATTTTTTTAAGATTTCAAAAACTATTTAAGATATTAATACAAAATCCAGGACACGCTATGACGGAATAGCATGTACATTTTCTGGAGTAGAGAGAAAATTTCTACTTCCACTAATGGCGTCCATGCTCCCATATAATACACGATGGTCGATTTTGCATTTGCAAAATTGATACGAGTAATAAATCATCGAAAAACAAGTGTAGTTTATTTAATAAACAATTGCCCGTCATTTCTGAGATACAGGAGGTTAAAATTCACCTTTTTTGTTTTTAATTTTTAATTTGCATCAAAACCACTGTGACATATGAAATGAAAATCGGTTTGTTTATATTTCGAAATCCGATAAATTTGATAGACGTAATTAGATTTTTGTACATTATATAGAGACCGCTAATTATACGAGCATCATTATTAACATTATTAATATGTAATTGTGCACGTATAATTAGCACCCTCTATAATGTACAAAAATTACGTGTATCAAATTTCTCGGATCAAGAAACATAAACACACCGATTTTCATTTCATATGTCATAGTAATTTTGATGTAAATTAAAAATTAAAAACAAAAAAGGTAAATTTTAACACCCTGCATCTTAGAAATGAAATATCTTAGGAGTACTGTTTATTATGTAAACTATATTTATTTTTCGATAATCTATTACTCATTTTTGCAAACACAAAACCGACAATCCTGTATAATATTTTAATAATTCATAGATCGTTAGTAAAAAAAGCCTCTTAGTACTTTGTCACTCAAGTACCCGTTTTCAAGATTAAAAATCATTTTTAATTCCTGTACCTACTTTGGCTTAGAAACCATCACTTTAGCGACAAAATAAAAAGAGGCCTTTTTTACCAACAATCGAGAACAGATCGAGTATAAAAAAATTCATTGGCGTACCATTTTTTTCGTTATAAATATTAGGTCTGTCCTAGCAGAAATCCGCAACCAATCAAATTCAATAAAATGCCATCAAGATGATTATCTGATAGTTTGCAAACTATTTTTGACCAATCAACACGGCGCTGACTGGTTGGGGATTTCTGCTAGAATAGACCTATTATATTGAATGATATCATTGTTTTATTTCAAAACATTTTTGAAATATTCAAAAAAGTGAAAAATGAAACACTTTTGGTTTGGAAAGGAAATGTTTTCAGACCAATGTTTATATGAACTTTTTTTTTATAAAAAAAAACAATCACTCCCTAAAATTTTACGTATTTATTTAAAAACATCCTGCATAAGACGGAGATGTCATTAACACAACATGACAACCCTGCGGAGAAATGTCGTTAATGTCATTAGCATTTTGTTTTATCGATTTATAGACTTATTATAATGAACTGGACTTTCTGTCCGATATTCAGCTCTAAAGTGTGAGAACATTGTTAGGTATTGAAAAATAGATGTTAATTTCTGCAAGAACTTTTCGATTAGATCAAAATTAACTGTTATTAATGCCTTTTTTATATACATATTTAAGCCTGATCTGTTTATACGTTTATTGTTGATCGGTTTTTATTTTCAATGTTGCCAGTTTGTAATTTTCAGAAAATACTGTTCGTTGTCCGTGATTAGGTAGACCTTAAGTCGTCATATCTCAATTTTTGGAAAGTTTTTATTTTTTAACTTCGAAAATAAGTGGATTTTATGTATTATGTATTCGTAAAATCGGATCGCAACCGCAGCAATAGTCATTAACAACCGTTACAGACTCACAAACAACCGATATTAAACATCAAATATCGAATTTCTACCACAAAAAAAATGATTATGCGTCAAGAGAACTGACACGGAAAGTAGCATTTTTCCTAACTGTTTGTTCTTTTTTTATAAGCTTTATTACGTGTTTATTTACTGAGTAACTTCAAATCTATCGAGGATTGGTATTTATCTGGAATTCCATAGCATAATCAGGTGTCTTACTCAAACATCATAATACAGGACGGTCCTAATTTAAATATACAAACTTCGGGTGTGTCTGTGAAATTGCAAAATAAAATTTGCGTATTTTCCTGCAAATTATTATGAATTTAAGTATGGTTTCAACTCAATGACTATCCAGCTCATTGTAACTGAGCTGCTCGAGCTTAACTGAATAAAAATTGTCCCATCGATGAATTTACCACTCCGATCACTAGAGTTGTCATCCATGAACTTTATCGTTTGCACAACTTTGCAACAGAAAATTATTCTATATCGATTTTTGTACATCCAGATGGCAATTTTGATATTTAATTGGAAGACACCCTGTATATTGTAAACCATTAAGCTTTATAGATAGAGTAAATATTTAATTTAAAGTCCACACCTTGGAAAATGACTTCCTCGGTTCAAATCGGCCGCGCTAATTTAAAAACTACTCTCATTAATTATTTAAATAACTAAGAAATTACCTGCTTTCAGTCTTCCGTCTTCGGCCGCTTGCCCATTGACCATGATCGTCTTAATAAATATCCCTAAGGCCCCTTTAGGTGAATCTCTTCCGCCTACTATGGTGAAACCCAAGGACTTCTTGCCGACTCCCTTTTCCAAAGTCACCGTGTGGAAAGTGCAAACATTTGAAGCAGGCCTTCGAGGCAAAGTGCAAAAACTCGAGGCTGACTCGTTGAAAATCGTTTCGGAACATTGAGGACTCGACGGAGGAGAGGCAAGGGATAAGTCGTTTTTCGACGACGACGAAGACGTCTTTCTGAGCATTCTAGTGTAACTGCCATGAATTGAGGAGTTCTTTTGAAAATGCCGAGGCGGTGCCATTAGGGAATAACGATTAAACTCGAAGTCCACAGATGTTTCTTTCATGCAACGTATTGTGACCATTTCGATTTGTTGGTCGGAACTATCGAGCACTTGTTTCGCTTCCGTCATGGTTAAACCAGACAATGAAGTGCCGTTTATGCTTAGAATTTCGTCACCTTCTTGCAATGTACCAGCTCTGAAACACGATTTCCGTATTTTCCGTATTCACATCAAATATTCTAGGTATAATTAATATTCTATTATAATTAGTTTTCCGTGAAGATGCTTACGTAATTCAACATCTTCATCATTTCTTTAAGAACAATGAAACGTGTTTGAATCCGGCAAGATTTAAGAAAACCATGACTTATGCACAAGGCATGGTAATTAAAAAAACATTTATTTGCTATACCTTGACTTAATCAAAATTAAAGAAATCTAAACTCACCTTGAAGCTAAGCTGTCAGGTACAATTTTGCCAACCAAATATCCTTGCGAGATCTTCTTGCTTTTCGCAATGTAAATTCCCAATTCCTCCATTGCATGGCTCTTGTATAATTTAACAATTGAAACGTTTTTGCTATAAGTTTCACTAGCAGAACTAAGTTTTTGCATTAAGAAACTCCTATTCAATCCCATCAATGATGGTGTTCCTTGAAAAGTCGATGCAAAAGAATCGTTAACCAAAATTCCACTGTCAGAGTCCTCGTTATCATTCGTAACTAGACGGTCTTCTTCATCATTTACATTTTGGTAATTGTTCGTTTGCCTGAAAGTCTCCAAATCTGGAAGAGCTCCATAGGAAAAGCTACGTTTCTTAATAATTTTTTTTCTCTCCTTTTCCTCCTCGCCACGCAATTTTGTAAAAAGCCGAGTCCTGGAGTTTTGCAAGTATTTTTCGGACATTGCGCGCAACTTGGCGGTGAAGCACGAAGATCTCGGAGCACTATCACAAGGGGCACTATCACTTTTCATATGACTATCTTCTAGTATTGAGCTAACATCTTTGGAACCTGAAGGATCAATTGTTGAGGAGGAGGTGGTGTCGGCAGTGACAGTTGAAACATTAGAATTTGAGCGAAAACACGATAATCTAGTATGTTTGACACGATCTAGAAGAGGATTTTTCTTTTCTGAATAACCAAAACCTACGCCACTGGAACCTATGAACCTCGGTTGACTCTTGTGACGACGTTTTTCCGATTTTTCAAACACTATTATGCTGTCTTCAACGCTGTAAAAATTTGTGTCATTTTTGCTGTAATGTCTTCTCGTCCACGAAGATGGTGTCATATCTATTCTTGACCGATGCCTAGGAGGTTGCATAGGAGTTTTGAGAATTTCCTCAATCGCACCATTGCCTGAAGAGGCGTTAAAAGTGAAAGCATCAGTCGAATCCGAAGTTCTGAGTGGTGACAAACTAAGGAGGCGAGGAGACTGATCTTCTTTGCGGAACCACCTCATATTCCTGCAAAACAAAGGTTTCATGTTACGCCAATGAATAATTAACGGTCTTGGGTCATTGTTATTACTAAAAATAGTGCCATCGGACTTTTTATGTACACATGAAAATGCATGTTTAATGAACTATGACGTATTTGTAGAAAATGTCCGGAGTCAACGTAAATTATTGTTGCAAAGTGGAAATGTTGAATGAATTGCTAGTTTTCTCCATCATTCGTCACATTCGTCACGCTGCGATTAACCTAGATTGACATCTTTTAACTAAATTATTGACAAACTAACACGGTTTTCTCTTTGCCAGTTGTGTGACGTAAACATATATACAAGGTGTACCTGTAATGCGAATTGTCAACATTTTGAAATATTTAAAAATTCTTAGGCTGCCAAAGAAGCTGAAGAGAGAATCCCTGCTAGTTATTTCCAGAATGTTAATGTGCGTAACTCGAAAGGAATTTAAAAATTTTACAATTTATTATAGTCGGTAGTTTTAAATTGCCACTTAACCTAACATAAGAAATATATTTATTTGTTACCTAAAAATTTTTAGTTTTAATTAAAATTCACTTGGTCTGCCGTACGTACGTAGTAGTTATGTACATCGATACGAGAATACCGTAAGAGTACATGGGACAGGACTTTTAAACGTGTTCAGAGTGTTTCATGGTACACTTAAATTACCTTAAAAAATCTACAAAATTATGTGTGTTTAACGGTGTTTGCCTGGTATACAAAATTATCTCTTATACACATACACACTCAAGATAATTAGCCAGCAGCCAACTGATTTTGCGCGTCACTGCTTTTCGAAAAGCGCCAACTTCCAAGTGGTTGGACATTAAAACGAGAGAACCCTTCTTTAGCCAAGACTCACTCCTAGGGATTCACTAAGGTAGAATCAATTATTGCCCGAACAGAGAAAACTAGATACCATCCACCAAATTGAAACCATTCAGAGAGTGGCGAAAGGAAATTTATTTATTACGAACTCCAATTGTTACATTCCTGAGATTTGCTTCTCCCGTAACTTTGCACCATATGAATTGGCCGTACCTCGTATACGTTATTAACGAAACGTTATATAACTAAAAGAGTGTATAGGTAGTAGGGTTTTAACTGAATCTTTTACCAAGCGCACCTGCAAATTCATAAATCTTAATAGACCATTTAACGTGTCATTAACTTGACCGAGTTGCTGGCTAGATCGAATTCCATTGGGTACAAGATAATCCATCTTATTTACTTAATTGTTGCGATTTAACTCAAAAAGTCAGATTTTTTTCTAAAATTTATCAATCTTGCTCGATGGTCGATTACCATTTTTTAAATTCAATTAAAACTGAAACTTTTTTCTCCTTGAAGAAATCGAAACTCGAACGGGATTAAATATGGTTCAACGAACGGCCCTTGACTTGATTAAGTGATTAGAGTTATCAAGCGAGCAAGAAAAAGTTAAAAAAAATGAGTTAATTACAATAATACCGAGAGTGTATCGACCCTTGTTTGTTAAGATAGTGATGAAGGATTTGAAAATTTGTTGTTTATCAAGCAAAGAATGTCATAGTGGCGTAATTTGAAGCGGTTCCTTTCAGTATTTTTGCCTCGAGTATTTTTCAAAGTTCAAGAGACACCTTTAAAACGAATAACTCCACGTAAATGTCAAACGAAATGGTTCCAAAGCGAGTACTATGAACAGAAAATTATTGATTTATCTAAACCTGTCACCGGTACCACTAAGGCCGTATGGAATTCGCTTCTTGTAAACTAGAAACTGGTTGAAAATATTTTTTCTTCCCGATGTACGAGCACGGCAACGAGAGGGAAATTAAAATTATTATTACTACCATATGGTAGAAGAGTCTCTTCGGCAGCTAATTAATAAAACTCAGGTGGTGCATTTGATAAAAATATTCGAAGAAATAAATGGTCAAAAAGGAAACATCCTTTATTTGTACTCGACTACCATACGAAGCAACCTTGTTAATCGTCAATTTTTTAAAAAAGGTTTAATCTCGTGCACCAATAAATAGCGCAATTTGTTGAGATTGAGGCCGACAAGTGCCTATTTTATAGCTAAATTGACTTATTACACCTGCGCATATTAATGGCGATATAAATTAATATAATTGCGCCAGTTGGCAGAATGCTTTTAATCATTTTTTTCTTATTCTTATTTGGTTTTTCAGGCTTCTTGTGCGAACATTTATCAAAAATATTTGTCGGTACAACATTGTATTTACGAGAATTTTTCCATGTTTTAACAACGTTTACTTCGCTCTAACGGTAAACAAAAGCAAACTTTTTCTTTCGTGTTTGTTTTCCGTTTATTACGGAACGTTAACGAGACCAAAAGTGAAGAAAAAAAAAAAGACCGAACCTTTTCGAAAGCAATATGTTGCGCGCGTATTCATTTTCAAACAAAATTCTCTCAACTAAACTTCCGTTTGCAACTATGTAAAACTTACGTAAACTCCACTCCAGAACGCTAATTGTCTCCATATGTATGTATATAGTAATGTACATATCTGCCAATTTTCTTCATTGTTAACCCAGATTTAAATTTTAAGTACTGTTAAAGTCCTTTTCACGGCAATTCAGGCATTTACGTATATTAAATTGACAGTCCAATTAGTCCGTAATTAGATGTATATTTAAATTACATATTACCTACTACAACTATATTTTCTTTTTTCCGGATAAGGGGACATGCCTTTTCACGCATGTCCTCATAAACTACAGTTAGATTGAGAATATGTATACACGGTGTGGAAAATTTTAATGTTTTTCAAATAATCGTTGGATTTTCAATATTTTCTCGTCCAATAACATATGCTAAAGCATTCAGGAACTAAAAATACAAGGTGGTAGAAAAATTATAATTACAAATTAACATCAATAGTTCACAAAAGAAACAATAGAATTGTTTATAAATGCTCGAAGCCCACTCAATTTTAGTAAGTGTGTCGGTTAAATCGTAACAAATCTGATTTTTCCCTGAAGGCTAAATACCTTGTAGTTTATTTACAATTGTAATAGTGATATTGTAAGAAAACTATCGAATCGACACGTTAATAATACCAATGGGACGAGCTCGTAGGCGAGTGGAATAATAAAATTCATCGCTATAAAGTCATCAATGTTTTCCAAGAACATATAAAATTGACGTTTTAAGATCTTTTCTTAAAGAAATAATACGAGGATTTGTATGCAGATCTGCGCACACAAAAAAGGCTTCGATCGCGCAATACCACCTGTTTAAGATAAAGAAAAAAATTACACGTAAGAGGTGACTCAACCATCATGAAATTGGCAAGGAAAAAAAAGATTTCGATGAGTAGTGAGGACAGGAACCCAACATATACTTCTTGAACAATGAGTATTCTTTGTACAAAAATAATAAGAATTCTCTCATTAATTTAATTAAACGCGAACATAATGGAGATGAAAAATTAATAGAATATTCGTATAGCGAGGAGTGAATAATGTTATGTCACGTGTCCTTCAAAAAACTAAAAATAAAGGAACCCACAATGTAAATTCACGTATGTGAAAGTTAGTATGAACGCGATTAATATTGACAATGCATTTTCACTAAAATAGCACTTTCTGTTTGTTGTCTATGTATTTTGAATGGCCGTCAGCTCGAAAAAGGCGAAATCGATAATATTTGCAATTAAAATCAATGTTGCCAAGTTCATTTCATTTGTTATTTTTTATTTTAACTTTGTCAACAAATGGAAAGGGAAAATGGTTTGTTAATTGATCGTAAGAAGTTCATTTTAATACGTGCTATTAAAGGGATTGTTTGAATTCTTGTTCGTAAAGTCAAGGCTATCCAATGAAAGACCTGCAAGAACCTTTTAACTAACCTATCCATACACGACGAATTCCGCAATATATTTAATAGAAATATTGCAACAGCGAATTATTTTAGATATTGATTGTTGGGTTGCGACATGGCTTGCGGCTTTTCTAAAATTAATAAACATTTAACGTAATAACTTGTACAGGGTACATCGAAATTTCTCTGAAAATTACAACGAAGATACAGCGGGCAATTTGTCAAAGTTTCGATAAAGAAATTCCTAATTAAAAGCCTCTTATATCACTAATAACCGGGCGGTTCTTTTATTTATTTTTGGAATCTGAAGGATAAAGCAATAAATCTCGTTTTGGCCAAAGCATTAATTCCAGATTACATAATAGACGAAAAAGGCACAGAAGCGAGCCGAAAGATCTGTATAGGGCCCGGCTACCACATTCCATTTATCGAATAAACGCCCGAAGATATGAAAGCGTAATTTTCTGCTTTTACACCACAGCTTTTATTAATTATTAATATTCTGATGTAAACACCACCATTTTTAACCTAAATAATGAAAACGTTTGTTTTCAATATTGTATGTATGTATTTATAAAAAAAATATATAACCTCTAGAGTTAGAAGAGCTCATTTAACTGCAGAGTCCCGTTAGTTGGGGGGACTTTAACTAATTAGGATACAAAAAAAGCGATTTGACAATTAAAATTTTGGGACGCTCAATGGTTGCTTGCCTTGAAAGGGAACGGCTCGTCATTGTTTGGAATGTGGTTTAATACGTTTCAAAATCATATCTTAATTGGTTATCATTCAACATGCTTGTAGCAGGCGGCATTACAATTTTTCCTCGACTCATCGACCCCGAATGACTATGTATTTCTTTCTTTTGCCACTAAATTTCTGTTTTTTTTTCATTTTCCGCACTGCAGACTTCGCTAACTCACTATCATCCTTGCAGTTTTGCTATGGGTACATACAGTACTGGCCAAAAGTTCGAGACTAGTACAGAGATTTCATTTTTTTTCTTTCAAATAAATTATCAAGAAGCTAGACAAACACTTCAATCGTGAATCTTAGGTTGTTGCTTTTATTTCGGACTGGCCACAACCATCAACCTGATCTGAGTCCTATTGGGAACCATTTAATAATTTAGGTCAAATATTGATCTTTTCACTTTTGATAATTTCGTATTATGCTTAATTTATTTTAATTACTTTTACCCAATACTGTATACCTACATGTGTTATTTTGCAATACCTCAGATATGGTTTCCATGGTGGTTATTCAGGTAGGACGCGTTATTGAGCGATAATGTAAAGGTCGACTTTTTGGCATCATTGAAATTTCAATATTCAACAACTGGGTTATTTAACAATTGTCTTAACTAACGGGTAAAGGAGTTTCACATGGAAATTCATTAATAATAAGGCAGAATATAGTGTCTAAACCCGTTTTACTTTGTTTTCCCGTTCATTTATCTATTAGATAATAAAGACATTTTGCTATTGTTTACAATGGGTATGAGCATCCGGAGATGTAAAGAGTTCTTAAATGAATATCGAGTATGAATGGAAAAATGCAAACCTGAATAAGAAATGGCTTTTAGTTCATTTCCGTTCATCATTATTTTAATAACATATTTCTATATAATCGGGTTGTGATAATCCTTGAAAGCATAGGCGGGGGGTTGATTTGATTCGATCTCGAAGAAGCTAAAGAAGGAAGTCTTAATTCACTTCAGAATAGGGAGTTTGAACGGAAATGCTTCCTCTGTTGCAATAATTTTTTTTTATTATTAAAAGGTATTTCCTTAATGGAAGCTGCAATTTATCTAAGTGTACGTATATTAAACAAAGGAAAACAGCATGACGAAGATATAATAACAAATACAAATAGTAGACCGTAAGTACCTGAAATGAATTATTGACATTTAGAAACGAGAATCTTTGCTTGCGACCCGTTGCTATTAACAAAGCAATTTCATTAATAATAAATTTATTGAAATGTCCATAGATTATATTTATCTCATAATGGGTTTTCACCATCTCCAAGTACCAGCTTACCTTAGAAATAATTCATTTTTCCATGAATAAAAAAGAGGAATTTTTTCCTAGCACACGTAAAAATAACAATTGAAAAATCCAGTTTACACACCGTAGGTTAGCGCGAATGGTACCAAAGGCATTTAACTAGCGATGTCACTGCCCTATACTCGTAGCAAAGGATCGCACTAAAAGAATAATAGTACCGTGAGTACCATACGTTCATGTCACCATCGTACCGCGTACTGTTTACTACTGTTTGCCGGCATTTGCTTTTACTCATATATCCGCTGCTAGTAGTTCCAAGTACCCTTACTACATATCTCGTTTTTAAACCATTAGCCTATGGGCTAATCTCTATTATTGGCGAAATGTTCTTTGCTTTTAATGACCAATATAAACAGTAGCCGTTTCATATATATGTACCTACCTTTTATTTTTATATGGAAAAGGTCATGTCTTAACCAGTAATACCACTTTTTTACTTCTTTTTCAAACCACTCACTCCGATCACCTTCCACTACTAATTTTTCTTTTTATTATCACATTAGATATTAATGTTACATTTTAAGTCAATATTACATTTTTAAAAATCGCACTCTGCACTTTAAACAAAAATGTTTACTTTAATTTTAATAACAGTAAGAACAACAAAGGAAAAATCAATTACAATTTTGAATTGCTTCTGCTAAAAACCTATTTATATTGTAAATAATAATTAGATCACTGTTTTGGGCGCCACTGGAAATTAAAACATAACAAACACACCCTGTATATTGAATTTTGTCAGTAGTGGTCAGTAGCTCCAAAATGTCATTTGTGTTAAGGCCCCGAGTGGTTCGAGTTCGATCACAACATCATCGTTCCCATGACATAAATGTTTAAATGCATTTTAATTTTTTATAATATGTTTCCATTTACATATAAATAATTGAATTCATAATTTATGCTTTAACAAAAATAATTCAACAACAATAATATTATTTTAGTGTGAAACAGGTTTCAAACTTTAACGCCAGCTGACAGTTGACAAGTATGACATTTCAATTGTCACTAGGTTATGGTGGAATAGTTTGGGTTGCAATGGAAATTGGAAAATTTTCGTAAATTAATTAGAAAAATGTCCGAATTTCTCATGTGATAATGCGTTATTCAGTTCGTTGAGTTTATATCTATAGTGTTGTTAAAAAGTATTCGGGTTTTTGTTTGTGGCGTCTTGGAATCATTGCCAAAACGAGTATCGAGAAAAATTATGGATAGACTCGCTGATTTGCTAAGGTTTATTGACCTTATGGTGAGGCAGACCTGTCGCAGGGCTCATTACGACTATTTAACTCGCCCCAAAGGTGCAAAAGATGATAAAGATAGTATATATTCCATATATCATTTGAAAAAAGTATATGATAAACCTAGAGAGTATGTTTATCAATTGGTGAAGGTATTTTCGTACCTATCTTCAAATTTTAAATAGATATTAATATATTATTTATTTTAGAATCCCCAGAATACCCTAAAAGGCGTAAGAGTGGAAAATGGAGCGCAGAAAAAAGACAGCAAATTTACCAAAATTGAACAAAAAATGTTACTAGACTTTGTGAAAAAAGTTCATTTTCAAGCGCCAAAACTTCACTTTATTTGGATAGATCTACAGCATTATTTATTCTATGTGTACAGAAATTTTACATGTCAATCACCCAAACCACCCACAGAAACTCTTTCGGCTTATTTTATATGTGAAATGAGAGAACGTGTAAACTGGTACTGGCTAGATTATTTTATCAATTTTTATAATAAAGCAGAGTATTGCAGCTTAAGACTGGAAGATGAAAGCCAAGTTTGGTTAAGAATTTTTTCCTTACTCAGAGAATATTGTATATTTGCCCAGTGGCATTATAGCCAGAATGACAAGGAAGAGGCTTTAAAAAGTATGTTCACTATTTAAAAATACATATATGTATGTAAATTAAACTATCTTTTGTAGAATTCTTTGCTTACTATGAAGCTATGTTAACTGCTGCTAAAACCTTAATACCAGTATTTTCAGACTTTGAAAGGGATATTATATACAAAAACTACAAAGTTTGCTGGATTGACTTTAACACATTCATTTTTATAGAATTCTTCTATGAAAGTAACAGGGTTCGAGTTAAAATTGATGACTGTCTCAAGGTACTTATGTAATATTTACGAGAGACATGACATTTAGAGTCAATTTTCAGACTAAAAAAAGCCCAGGAGATGATCCTCAAATGTTTGTAGCAATGAATAAACTTAAAAAAACTTGGGCTGAGCATACTCACAGAATCAGTATGATTAAGTAAGTACATATTTATTTTTGAATTGGAACAATAAAAAATGAGTGTTTTTAGCCAAGAGAGAAAATTGCCTGAGAATACTCAAGATGGTATTAGGGAAAAAAGAGCTTTAGCTGCTCATAAAAAATTACTTTCAGCAACTTTTTGGGTGGAACGGACCAAAGAATCGTAAGTTTAAATTTGCTATTTTTAAATCCTTAACAATAATAAATCTATTTCTGTAAGGAAAAAAATAATAGATCTCGATAGAATCGACGACAACCTTTTTGATTTAATGAAAGATAAACATTTTTTATCCAGAAGGTCCAGGCTTGAACCGAAACGGCCAGTGTATATGCGAAGAATGTTTAATCGCGAAATACAAGAATTTTTTGGATTCGCAAGACGATTTTTCGTACATCTCAACCTCCGAACGTACAATTTACTGTAGAAAGTGTAAAACTATTTTAAATTTAGATCAGTATCAACGCCACATTAACAGTACGTAAGTCTTAATGCATTTCATAGATTTTTAATTGTAAATTTAACAGATCATGTGGAAGGTTTAACGAAAGACTCTAGGAAATTATCTCAGACTATATTTGAAAAAATTGACCTTTTAAAATTGAAAAATTCACCTCAATTGAACGAACTTTGGACCGAGAAGCTTAAAGAAAATTCTTCTAACAAACCTCAATCACATATCACTGCAAAGAAATTAGCTGAAACCGAATTGATGCTTCGTGAAATAAAGAACAACGGACATAGACCCACTAAGAGTTACAGTAATAATAACAATAACAACAACAATTTCAACACGAATTTAACTTTGGGTAAGGATTAGTTATTACTGTGAGTGTTAACATAAAGTTTGAGGTCATAGTTGACTTCAATCGGAATGATCGGCACTCAGCATGTTAATTAAAAGTGAATTATTTCAAAATTACTTTATTACAGCTTGTAAGACCCACTCAGAACTTCCTGTTAAAAAATGTACCTGTACTTATTGCGAGATATTCGGCTTTCAGAAAATGATTGAACCTAGGGACAAATTAAGAGTGAGACTTTATCGCAGGAAAGAGAGCCGTAAAGAGAACGATAATAATCAAAAACCGCTTGAGAAAGACGATAATACAAACAAAATGGAAAGCAGAGTATGTAGTTTTGAAAATGTCATATTTTCCTAGTTTTTAATATTTCTAATTAAGGTTCCTCTACCGCCATCGCCTTCAATTATTCCAGTAACACCTCCAGACCTCAAGGGTCACCCTTTGAGGAAGATACGAGATATAAGAGGTCTGCTTAACTACATTGAAGGAAATTCTGATAAAAACAAAGAGGAATTAGCGCAGAAGAAAGCAGCTAAAAAAGCTAGACAAAGAGAGAAAAGAGTATAAAATCATTTGTGACAATTGAACTTTGTTAATAATTTGTTTTTTTTTTGAAGGAACAAGA
Organism: Hypothenemus hampei; assembly: GCA_013372445.1. Taxonomy (NCBI): domain Eukaryota; kingdom Metazoa; phylum Arthropoda; class Insecta; order Coleoptera; family Curculionidae; genus Hypothenemus; species Hypothenemus hampei. The sequence continues at coordinate 975,827 of JABRWK010000016.1, read as the reverse complement.
GAAGCTGCAGGCGGAACTGGAAGCCCTCGAAGAACTGGAAGAGCTAGTGCGCAAAGAGGAGGAGTGCAAGAAGGAGCTTCAGCGCGAAAAGGAAGAACTCGAAAAACAGAGGAAAATCGAAGAAGCAAAATTGAAGAAAATGCTTAAAAAACAGCGACAGGCGCAAAAACGTCAAGAATTAGCAATACAAAAAAATACCATAGAAGAAACAATTCCTGCAATGGTAACAATCAAAAGGATTCCAGGCGGTGAAAATGGGATCCCGTCAGTTACGATTACTCTTAAGGGATGCACTCCTGATCAAGATAAACTTTTAACAACTCTTGTTGAGGAACCTAAAATTGTGGAAAACAATGGGAAAGCTAAAAGTGACCCATTAATTGAGTCTAAGAGTGGCAAAAAGAAAAGAAATAAACAAAAAGACTCTGGTACAGCCCAATCGATAACAAAAGAGCCTAAGGTTATCGCTAAAGACGTTAAAGTTATACTAGCTGTTGATAAAATGGCAACAACTCCTAAGGTACAGGAATCAATTCAACAACCGAAGGAATCCAAAAAGGAACAAGAAGCTTGTAATAATGAAATCACAGCTTTAGGAAATTTGCGACTGCCGCCGGGTTAGTAGTAATTTTTACTGAAATATAATTTTAAACTTAACAACTAAATTTGCAGGAATTACAATTACAAAAGTAGACGGTCCAGTGACGAATAAAACGTACTTAACTTCAGACACAAGTAACGGCTCGTCAGTGCTAGGAAAATCGGGTGTGATAGTGGTTGATACGGAAAAATTAATACAAAAAACTGAGACTGAAGTCACCAAGGTGCCAAGCAAGTCCAGCAGAAAAAAAAAGAAGAAAAACAAATCAAAAATTGAAAATGAAGGAAACGAATCAAAACCAAAGATGGTCACTTTAAGGAATCCAATGTTTCATCAATTCCAAAATCAAAACATCATAAAAACGCCTCTTCCTGTAGATGAATCAGCGCCGGCAGCGATTTTTACCAGTGAAAACGGCATAGTAACTATAAGAAGTTCTAGATTGCAACAATCTTTAGAGAATGGTGGGAAACCTTTAGGGTTACCGCTTATGCCAGAGATGTTTTCTCAAATTCCGAATTTTCACAACCCCAATGCGACTACAAAAGAGAAAAGGGTCAGCACAATAGACGCTCAAGAAATCCTATCTGGATTGCCTGGCATTGAAATAACGAAAATAGATAAAAATAATGAAAAAATACATGATGCGGATATTGATAATACCTGTCACGATGCTCAAGTGTCAATTATTCCTTCCAACGGAACGGGGTTTGAATTAGAATATGAGAAAGACGACGATTGGTTGTACGGTGAGTGATTTGCAGCGTAAAATTGAAAATTTTTCGTCGTGGACTTTCAGATAGCGTGTTTAAACCCAGAGATGTTCTAGAAGACGATATGGACGACGAAGAGTTGGAACTTGAAGCGTTCAAGAGGTTTTGTCAACAATCCGTTCCACCTAAAGAAAAGAAAGTTGCTCATTTTAACGTGGCTGATATTATCTTAAAGAAGAAACTTGCATGAAAACCAGTGTACTTTATTTAAATCGTGAACTGGTAATTATTTCGTATCGAAATATTGCCGTCGTTGAGTTTTGCCTACCGCAGTTTATAACTTTGTAGTACTATTATTATTTCTTTAACTTTGTGATAATTTATTATTTGCTATAAGTTCTTTAAATGATTTTTTTATGAAACTTTTGAATCAATAAATTTGATGTTGAATAAATTTTTAAGCGCCTTTTGTTATAAGTTTTCCCGCTGTTAGACAATTTAACAAACCTGAGTTGAGGAAGGAACTAAGCAAGAAATATTACTTTGATTATTTCGTCGTAAATAGGTTCAGACATGATGCGCCTGTTTTCGAGTTAATAACCCAAAGCCTATTTTGTCTTTTTGCCTAGGACAAAAAATTTGTTTTTTATACATATTTCACTTCGAAACTGCCTTTAAAATAATTCAAAATGGTTCTACCCAAAATATCTTTAAAAAAGTTAATTAATTCAAAAGTTACAGAACTAAAAAAAACTAAAATTCGAAACTAAAAAAAAATCAAATCAAGAATAAAGAAAAGACAACGGTTATTTATCAAATTATTCGAAAAAAATTATTCACACTCACTTCGAATAACGAATAATGTATTTGCGAGAAAAACGGCAGATACAGATAACGAATAAAATGTTATTCTGCTTTTTCATAGATAATCGAATACATATAGTATATTCGCAAGTAATTATTTAAAATAAATTTTGCCCAACTCTGTTACTGGGCGTTATTTTAAATGTTTGGTATTAGCTTTGTTCGCGGAGAAATCCTGAATCAGTTCAGGATCTATTCGCATGCGCAGTCCTTCAAATTGCGTTCGCGATTTACTAAACTCTAAAAATCACGAACATATTTTGAAGGACTGCGCATGCGAATAGATCCTGAACTGATTCAGGATTCTCTCCGCGAACAAGGCTATTCTTACTTTATTTTTTTTGAAGATTGTGCTTTTGCAGTAATTATTGTGATTGGTTGCCTATTCTTTTTAATTTAGAAGTGCTAGTTCTATACGATAATTTTAAATTGCACATATTGCAAATGGAATAAGTATCATTAATGGGTCGAAAAACTTCTAAAATTCACTCGGTTTTTTTTTGCATTCACTTTTTAATACATCAGAGTGAAGCAGGGTAGGGGCGAACAAAACTTGCTGTAAATCAATGCAAAGGACCATTAGGTTAGAATTTTGTTTGACCTTGCTGCTATCCAGTTTCAATACTCTATATCCTTGATCTGCTTTTGTCTAATGGATATCTCTCTCAGTCTGTATCGCCCTCTTTTCCTCTTCAGTTTTATGAAGAGTGAATCGCACAGTTTATAGATATCTAATCTTGGTTGCCCAAAAAATTATATGAGCCGATGGCTGAAAGGAAATATATTTCGCTCATGCACAAAAAGATCCTTTGACTTTGAATTTCTTGACGCAACATTAGTGCATCGACCATTTTATAATGTATTCTTGTTATTGGTCGGATAGCAGAGCGTTCAAAGTTTGAAAGTTTAACTATTATTAGGATAAATGGACGATGATAAATGAAAAGGAACCAAGCGCCAAATTGACATACCGTGTAATCAGGAGTACTATCATGTGATGACGTTAACTCAGTTTTTGTAATTTAGTGCTTGGTTCCTTTTCAATTATCATCGTCCAAATATGCTTAACTGATAGTTTAATTGTCAAAATACTTATTCGACCTATCCTTAGATCATATGTATATGTATATGCTATGTGGATACCTTAACCATTGAATTTTTTGCTGCCCACATATCTACGATGTATTTTAATAGTCCGTCTCTCTCTTCAACACGAGACTTGCAATAGATTTATCTTTGTTTCTTGCAGCGAGCTACAGATCTTGATTGACTTATTGCTAAATTAACACATTCAAAAGAATCAATAGAAACGTTAAAACGCAAGTGGGTAATTTGATTTGAATTTATTGTATATGAAATTGTATTGAAAAAGTTGTATACTTGATTGCGTTTTTTGACAATTAATTGATGAAATATTAATTTATTATTAATTAACTTAAACGTATTTTTATGGGGGCCGTACCTTTCATTTGTAAGAAATATTAGATCTTGAATTGGCACTATACAGGATGTCCCAGAAGTCGCGCATCACCACCATATCACGCTATTGGGGGAGCCAATAATCTTCCTCCAACTCGTCATATGTTGTTCACCACAGTTGTACATACAATTTGTATTATATTCGTTCATAAAAGTTTTCAGAGAAGAAATCATTTCATTTCCAGTGGGTTCTCCATACTCCTTTTTGAATAAATCGTACACCCATTTATATCCATCAGCAACAATTTGTCTTTAAAAAGGCTAAAGGCTGTGGAAGGAGAGTGGCTTAAATTCTTTTTCCAATTCTTGAAATGGTGGATAATCAAATTGTATAATTCGTGATTATGATTGATATATTTTTGAAGGTCTTTGGTCTTTTTGGTATCTTTATTCCTAAAACAATCGAAAATAATGCTAATTGAAAAGGAACTAAGGCCGATTTTAAAAAATTGATTTATCTTTACTACCTACATGAGAACTCAATATTAATGTTATTATTTTGTTATGTTCTAGCGATATTTATTAAAGGAAGATCCAAGGTTCCTTTTCAATTAGCATCACCCAATTATGGAATATCTGATTTGTTGTTATTGATATAATTCCATGATAGGAAATAATACGTACTTTTTCATAGTAGTTATAGTAAGTTTGGCATTACAATTAAGATGTTTCAAGTCAGGGTGTTGGGTTGTCTTCTTTGGTCTTATGTTGTGCATACATCGGTACACTTTCTGTAAATAGATGAACAAAAACAATGAGGTAAGGTAAGATAAGGTAAAATCTTACTTTGAATTTTGGCGTATTTTCAGCAAATGTTTGTTCAACTTGAAAGGTTGCTTTACTCTTTTTAAAAATTTTTTAACCATAATAAAGCTTCTTCCCCAGTCTTAATATTAACGCGAATAATAGTAGAAAACCCACCACCAGGAATTATTTATAGGCATAAGTATTTACAACAATAAGATGAGAAAGGCGATACACATAATTACCACACGCTACACAATTTATAGGCATTCTAGATGCCCTTATTTCCCCAAGGGATTAACAAAGTCACAAAAGTTGATAAAATTACATCATTTTAAACACAGCATATAAAACACCACTGGAACAAGTTATAGACACACTTCTTGCAAAGAGCAAAACGCATAATTACACTGATTTATGTTTGTAAACAAACCAACTAGGTTAACATATTTGCGGCATGTAAAGAGAATTGACCGACGTTACTTTCTCACAAAGCGCATGAGTAGTGGTTGAAACAAACAAAGATGAGTATATAGTTAATTTTCATGATAAAAAAAGACACATTAAAAAGTAATGTTGATACTTGATGCAGTTGTATACTGTGCTGTAAGGTTTTTCTATGGGATTGAGGTATTCACGTAGTGTATATGATATAAGGTCCCTTCTTATTTCATCGGGTATTAATACATATAACAGTTGTTCTCATTTCAGCATTGAATGAGCCTAGTTTTTTGCTTGCTCAAAATCGCATTGCTGTAATCATAAAATTACCAAAAAAAATGTCTAAAGGAATAAGAAAATTAAATTCACCAGTATCAGCACCTATTAAATTTCCTTATCCTTTAGACCAGTTCCATTCCTAATATTACGCGCTTTGTTTTCTTGTATGGTAAAAGTAATTATAGGTATTTTCCACAACCAGTCAGCGTCATGCTGATTGGTCCAAAACAGTTTGCAAACCGTCTTATACCAATAACATGACGCTGACTGATTGTGGATCGCTGCTGGAAAACACCTTACATCCACATCTATGTTTGAATTGTTGACAGTTCACGATTGACAGTGGGACGTCTTTGTCACTGTCGATTGTCAATTATTTCAATTTTAAAACCTAGAATAATAAGAAAAATACACATTAAAACATCAAATTAAACAGAGAATGGACTTTGATAATCCAGACGCTATGGAAGATTTTCCAGGATTGTACAGGACGGAGAAACGTAAGGGCAACGATAACGAATGTAAGAATTTTTAAACGATAACATTTCAATGTTTATTTACTTTTCACTTAATCTCATTAAAGATAACGATGATACGGAAAAAGCCTCAAAAAAAGAAATGATTATAGGCAAGCGAAAGGACAAAAAGGATAAAGATAAAGGTTATGCGGCATTAGAAGGTGAAAGTTCTGATGAGGCCAGGTATGAACGAACAAAGTTATAAAGTTGTGCCTCTTTCTAATCTCAATGTTACATTTTTTAGCCCATGCAAAGCGAAAAAATCAAAAGCATTCATTTTTACCAAGTCTAAAGATAAGGAACATGTAAAAGATAAAGGGGAGGGTAGTAGTGCTAAGAACTGGCCAAAGAAGAAAGTGAAACTGGGTTTTGGTAAAACCACTAATGCAGAAACACGGAATATAGCAGACGCGCTTCCAATATTTGGAGTTGATCTTAAAAAGGCTTGCCAAAGAGGAAAATGTCACGATGGAATCCTTATTCCTCTGCCTGTCAGGGAGTGCATTGATTTCATTGAAGAAACTGGTCTGAATTATGAATACGTTTATAAAACTAGTGGACACAGAAGCAAAGTTGCTCAAATTAAAAAATTGTATAACAGTAGACAAAACGTTGACCTGTCTATGTATGAGATTCCCGTAGTCACCAGTCTTTTGAAAGGTTTTCTAAGAGATTTACCTGAACCAGTTTTCACTGTAGAACTTCTAATTCGTTTTGAAGAAGCTGGCGCTATTTTAAATTATCATCATAGAGAAAAATACTTAAGAAGCCTAATAAATTCACTCCCAGAAGAAAATAGGACCTTACTAAGTTTCCTCATCATACATTTTCACAACGTTATTCAAAGAGATCAAGTAAATAAAATGAACAAACAAAACTTGGCTCAAGCTCTCAACCACAGCCTTCACATTTCCTCACGACTGCTAAAAGCCTTGTTGACCCACCGTATAGACCTTTTTCCTGAAGAGAAAATTACAAAATATGTTCCTCCACTGGATGCATCAAGTAGTTATCCAACTGATATGGTACTTATCAAAGAAGAACTTTCCAAACTTGAATCAGCCCTTAACTTAATACATTGGGAAATACAACAAGGTTTCTGCCCCAGTTGGAGGCAAGATCAATTGTGGGAAGTCCAAAGGCTTCAAACCGATTTAAAAAGGAAACTTAAAAAGGAACTAAGCCAAGTTGTAGGCGATCACGAAAGTGAAGAAGAGACTAAATTGAAAAGAACGGAAGCTTCTTTACAACAGGAAAAGGATGAAGAACGTTTTTATAGTGAACCGGAAAAGAAGGGGACTAGCTCTGCTACAGTTAGCGAGAATTATTCTGACGAGGTTTGTCGGAACAAAAATAAAAAATTCTTTTTATTTTACTAATTTTGTTTCTTTGTAGGAGTGTGTCGAACCCAATTATCAATCGCCATTTGTGGAGAACACAAAGACCACAACAACTTTAGAGTCTAGTCACTCTCCCGATACAAAAAATGGAGATTTAGAAGAGGAATTTCAAAAATTATCTTGTCGACCGCATAGTCAACAAATTCGTACGTTTCAAATTAAAAATAAGATTATGACAAATTTAATAATGAATTTGGAAAAAAGTATTGCAAACGAGTATAACGAAATAGAACAATACAAAACGAAGCTTGATAAAATGGTGGCATGTAAGAAAAAATACAGAACTAAGGTTCCCCATAATTTCGAAAATGTGAGAGATTTGTTGTTTTCGGAGAATCGAATGCTTGAGATTAAAAAATTGGAGTTGGTTAGAAAAATTGTTGAAGTTCAAGAGCAATGCACAGATTTGAAGTCAAAAATAATTCTCTTTTCAGAATAAGAAATAAATAGATAAAATTCCATAGAAACTGTTCTATCAAATAAAAATATGATATAAACATAGGTAAACATGCTTGATTGTGATAAATCAATTATATTTTTATTGAGTTTAAATTTTATTGTGCCATTTAACTTTTTTTAATATATGTACATCCAATAAATGATTTATTTCCGAACTATATTCGTTTCATCAATTTTAATGATATATGTGGCTAAGAATGTGGAATTTTTGTAAAATCAGAAATAAATATGAATGTTTCAATTTAATTAGAAATGAAATGTCGCGATTTTTTCAATAATTGATGACACATTTTATTATTAAAAGTAATAAATAAGACTTCTATATAATATAAGAACAGTATTATTACACTATCATCAATTTGTCTATAAATTAAGGATAATTATAAGCTTAAATTATAAATTGGACTTTAGAATTGACAAACTTTTTGTGATGAATTCCTTTATGAAATATAGACTAGTGTATAATAATAGCTATTATACAGGTTGATGATTACTATTATATACATATGTGTTGTAGTATGTGTATGAATGGGACTGTGAACATTTTCGTCTAAAGTACAAAAACATAATGCTTAAGAAAAGTCGAGTTGAAACCCATCAGATTTCCTTTTGGCACGTGATAGCCCAAATCCGACTTTTCCAATATCAATCACACATTATCAATTATTTAATTAATCATTATAAAAATAAAGGCAAATTAGAAAGTCATTTGAAAAAAATACATTTATCACAAGGCACACAGTGCAGGAAAAATATATCAAAAAGTCATTTAATTCGACCTAAGTAAATGTAAATATAAAGTAAGTAAATCATTTATCACAAAGATTAGTTTAAAAAATAATAGTGCAATATTAGTTTGGTAAAATTAATAGATGCTTGAAGCGAACAAAGCGTCAAAATCTCTTCTCGATCTACTATCTACTTTTCCATTATTTTTTAAAGGTAGAAAATTTATTAAAAATATAATAAGCGTAATCCGTAGCATGGTGATAAATACTTATTTTCATCTGATATTTCCATCTTTCTCGACTTTATCCATCGCTTATTTTACTTTTACTTCAGAGAAAAACCATTGCGCCCTTTAAATTACCACTTCGTTTATTGTATCTTAAAATATTCTACAATCCGAGTATAAAAATGCATCTAAATGTACAAAATATTCGTAATTTTTTTCAATATTTACTCTCTCGTAGTCGTCGTAGTCGTCGTCGTCGTCGTCGTCGTCTAATATGCTTCTATTCAAAATGGCAATTATACATAAACACATTTCACGCAGGCACTATTGTCCAATTACCGGAAAGATTATTTCTCAAATACAAATGCTTACTGCCATTTTGAACAGATATAATAACAATAATATTAATAATAATAATAATAATAATAATAATAATAATAATAATAATAATAATAAACGTCAGTCTAGACCTAATTTAAATCAAAGCAGCTTCTTGTTATTAATAGGACGGTTGAATTTCGCTCAGTTAAGTTTTCTAGTTTGATTAGGCATAAAGAGAAAATACTGGAAATACCACACATATACCTATATTTAGCTCACAAGAGGCCTATCTTGTGGTATTTCCTACTTCATAAAATTTGTAACATGTACTTGAAAATAAGTACAAGTATGTAATATATTCGTTGATAAGTGGGACGAGCTTGAAAAGTGAATGCTTTGACTTTAAGTAGGTCGAAATGTTCGAAAACAAATTATACTTCATTGTGGTGATTTTCAATTTTTGGACTGGATAACAGCCAATGACTAGAGGGGTGAGTTTAAGACATGTATATGCATTCGCACACAAAGGGTAAGGGGATGTGAGAAATGTCAAAAAGATTCTACTCGCAGCTTATGTAAACTTCAATGCGTCCTGATTTAAACGACGAAAATGGCTTTGGACGTATTTGGATTAAACCTCATGCATCTGTTTCGCCACCTTTTAATCTTAACCTTGCAAAATCCTCGAATATTATATCGTCGTCGTGTTCTTGAGGGTTGACATCGTCTCTGAAAAATCAAAACATAATTTCAAAATCATATAGTTTGAATTTAAAGCTCACCCATCGAGTTGGATTAAGTTCGTATCTACATTTGTATCGGCATCTCCATCTCGACTTACTCTTCTGGAAGAAGACAAACTGGATTCTTCCTCAGGTTTCGGGTGCATTAAGATGAAAGGTAACTCAGCAACTAGATCTCTATATTAAAATACCTAATTATTATTTCTGACCATTGATACAATATNATCTAAAGGAAAAAAAAAGAAAAAAATAAATAAATAATATACGAATACGCTGATTCATAAATAAACACTTTAATTATAAACATACATACAAAATCGAAAAATCTTTATATTTATTTATTTTTTTATTTTTTATTTATTTTTTTTTTTACTAATTAATACCTCCGAAGAATTATGGCAAAAAAATTCAATGACCAGCTGAGGAAATTATAAATAACGGGATATTTGGAGTGAAGAGATCTTAGAGAAAAAAATTAGAAAAATACAATGAGGTGAAAAGTATCGTCAAGTCATTTTGAACAATTGCTTATTCCTTTGTTATTATGTTTTCTCTCATTTTTTTTGCAACAAAATACGATTCGATTATCGAAACGGTAGATTATAACTAACGCCCTCTAGAGGTTACGTAAGATTTAGTTGAAAATTCTTATTCTGCACCTTAAAATATCTAAGCCTACCAATTTTAGCGTTGAATCTGTAAATAGACAGAAAGTTATTTAAAAATTTCTCAATAAAATTTCAACTTTTAATACGCTATATGTAATTCTCAAGCACGCAACATGAGTATAAGACATGTCTGGTTCAATTGTCATTGTTTGGTTTGTTCTATCTATATCGAGTTTCGGGATTTTTAATTTCCAACCAAATACCCTGTAGAAATTATTCGAAATAAAAAAAATAGAGAAATACGTACTTCCGAAATGCGATATTTCAACGCCTCGCAAAACGACGACAATACCATTTAAATTTATTTATTGTTCTATAAAGTCAAGGTTATAACAAATCTGGTCCAATTTGACATCCGATGACCAACAGGGTCCACATAAATAATATAACTTAAAATTGAATTTATCATAACCGTTGCTTTGTGCTTTTTTTTTAAGGATAATCGATTAGGGTGTAAAATATTTCTGACAATTGCTTTGCCCTTGAATCGAGTAGATTATTAAATGAATTTATGTTTAATTGGTTGCATAATCGCATGAAGCATGCACTCAATTATGTGTAGGTGGTTAAAATTTATGAAAAATAGTTTGACGATATCAAATCGAACTTCGGGAGGATTAATTAATTTTACAGAGCAATTGACTTTCAAAATAATTTTAGATGACATTAGCATCAAAAAACTTAAATAATATTATGCTTTATCAAAAAATATATGTATGTATGTATGGATTGATGCACAGTATATCAATTTTTTTATTTACAATACAGTAGTGGTAATTATTGAATGGCTTACCTTTCCATTGGGCGAGCTCTTCTTAAACACCCTGTAACAAATTTCAAATTAATTTAATTGAATGATTTATACAAGAAAAGTCTTCAATTGATCCATAAGAAGAACAATTTTAAATTCAATATGTCGCCTTTATTATTTTATCCCTTCACAAACAAAATCCATCCAGGAAAAGCGGAGAAATTGTTTCGGTCCCACAAAAACAACCGAAGAAAAAACTTGAATTTTGATTTGCGACGTATACGAATAAAAAACTAAATGGACTTAATGAAAATAGGCAAATTTTGTTTCAAATGAAAAATTATTTCAGCAAATCGAGCGATTAATAAAGCATTCCTTGTCGTAATGATGAATCTTCATACCTTAATACGTAAAAACTATTCGATTCGACTTCTTACCTGGTTGCTGTTGTAAATTTTTTCATACCGTCGTCCATCTCTAGACTAGAACCACTAGGAGCCAGATTCCCTGGATCAGATATGCAGGCTAACGAAGGCACCTGATGGGCCTCCAGTCTGACAAACTGTAAATAAATAGAATAATCCGAATTAATTGGAATGTTTCACAGTTTCAGTTTTACTGTTTCGTTCTATTTTCGGAATTTCGTTTTGAGCATAAAGAATAATGTTGCTTTTTTTAACATTTTCTTCGTGAGGAAACGAATAAACACTCGCGCAACAAGTGGCAAAATCGGATTGTTCGCCAGTATAAAACACTCAATTCCCGGTAAATTCTTACGAAAATTTCTTTTGGCGCAAGTCCGATGCCCTCAAAGCTTTCTACATATATTTTTTTTAAATACATTTTCACATTATTATTTCTTTTATATTTAAATAGTGATATCTGCGGTGTTTGGTATAAATATGATATCTCCAAAATATATTATTTTCAGGATTTAGTTATTTTAGTTATTTTAACATATTTTTACCAAATATTTTCAGAGTATTACAGACTTATCTATATCATATCAATCCAAAAACATACTTTTTACGAGTGTACAAATCCCATACTTATACCAACTAACATACGTTATTTTTGAATATTATAACCGTACTAAGGAAAAAATAGCCATTTTTGGAGATATCATATTTATACCAAACACCACAGATAGAGTATATACGTATTCTATAAAAATAAAATCAATTGACACCTTAGACATTAAAAATTATATTATGCAACATGTTTAATGTACATATTTAGTTGTCACACTTATGTGAAATTTTCTGAATAGATAGATATATAGGCTCTCATGAAAGATGGTCCTCAGATACTTTAGATGAAATAAATAAGGTAAAGAAAGGATTATTTTAAAAGTAAAATCATAATGTTGCTTTTTTTATTATAATATGTGCACTGTCATTTAATAATAAAAGTAAAAATATTGCAGTAAACAAGTAAACAATCCATTACTCGATTAAATTCAACAGTATGAGAAGTAGCGAGTTTCTTTTTTGTTCTTATAAAAATTTCCCATCAATCAAAAGTCAAGCAGGGGCTTCCGATGCGAATCTTATCAAATCGGTCCTGTCCAGACGTCTGACGGTAAACACCTTTCAGTTGAATCATGTCACGAGGAAAAAATTAACATAACCTTTATCAATTTTAAATTTGTTAATAAAAATAAGAGTGCTCTCAGATGATTGGTGGATCTCTCAATTTTTTAGTTATTTGTTTTACCGAATAAAGTACGAATAATGAAGATTCCGCGAGAATCGCTACACACGTGGCACGCGAATAAGCAAAAAAAAATGCTAATTATTCGTCGAATACACCAATGCCTGGGAGAACCCTTGCCCTATCCAATCCCAAAGAATTATAAATGCGGCATTTAATTTTTTTTAACCGACCTACATAGATGAAAGTTTCTAGGGCTTGTTATCTAATGGACTCGCTTTACCTACTGGGAATAGTTACATTATGTAGATATTTTTTTTTAGGCGGGGCACAGGCACAGTTTTTTTCGCAATTAATTTTTGTATCATTTTGCATTAAATTTTGTTGAACATACCAAAAATAGCAAACTTGAATTAGTTAAACTAAGAGGATACTCATAAAAAAACATACATGATTCGCAAATAACAAATTCTAATGATTCAAAACAGAGTTATTTGTTGATACCTTTAAAGCAATGTAATTTTTGGAAAAATCATCTTTTCAAAAATGTCAAGGATAAATATTGACATTGACAAAATTCCTTGAAATCAGTTTATTAAGTTTGAACAAAAATACAGTGGTGACTAGATAAATAGTACATACACAATATTATGTGAAAAATTGAAAAATATTTAACGGGCAAAACCTACAATAAATATACAATCAAATTCACAGTTGGCAGTCTATGTTGATAGTAGTCAACAACGGAATATAAAAAGTAAGTGATAAAATTTAGCTGATAAATTAGGCAGTAAAAATATAGCCCAAAAATCAATGCGTGCTTTGGTCACCACTGTATTATCGTGTCTAAAAATACTAAAACAATAAAATGTTAGAAGACCATCTTGCACACGATATGAAAAAATACCTATTTGAAGTAGCGAGGGGAATTGTCCGTATAGTTAATTATGAAATAAATTATAATAAAAAGCTTATAGTCCAGAAGGTGCTTTAAAATTTAGCTGTTCTAGGAAATTTTTGGCATGACAGTATATACCCTATAGACATACATACAACTACATAGACAGGAATACTTGACGTTTTCTGTCAGTGTCACAATGGCCTTAAAAAACTTCTATATCTTACTATTCAGTAACTTATGTAAAACATAAATATAGAAAAGTAAATGTATAAAAAATGCAGGAATTTCACTTCAGACGTTATTTGTATTCAGTGCGACTAAAGAATTGATATTATTCATAACCTCAGTTACATCCTGTAGTTGAATAAACAACGCATTTAGACTGATTAGAGGTTAATTCAAATAAACAAAATTATTAAATATTTACAAAAGATACAAGTAGATGGTACTTAAGATCTGAAACATGTGTGTGAACTATTTGGAAGGAATTAAAAAACGAACAATGTTTACTTTAATTTCAATGAGGAATTAGTGGATCGGCGTTAAATTACATTCAAAATAGTAAATCATTACAAATTTATTCATTTAATTTGCATATGTAGGTACTTACTTTTGACGATCTTTCGTTAGAAATTCCGATGTTTTCTTTATAGGTTACACGGGAATCCAAAAAGTATTTCTTTTTGCGATCAATTGATCTTTACCCCAGGTAAGAGCAATATAATTTCACTCGTCAATGTAATACACTTATAATTGAAAATTTTTCGAAAATCAAACGCCACAAGGTCCAACTCAACCAGCAATACTACCACTAGCCGGTTAGTTAAGTTACGTGGATGTTCCGCTGGCACTCTCCTCTCACTCTTACCCGCTTGATCCGAGAGAAACGCCCATATAGATCGATAATACGAAAACAATTTAAAGCAAAAACATCACGGAGGAGGGCGGTAATTTTATTTTAAATACCCTTCCTTAGCCATGGAAATTAGTTCACACTTGATTTGCCACTTTTAAATTATTTCATTCGGTTCGATAGACGAATTTTCGGAACTAAACTAGAAATCCTTATCAGATAAGCGCGCAAATCACCTTCAAACATGGACGTTACCATCAAAATGGCGGCCGACGGAATTTTCATTCACCATAGGCGTCGATGATTATCAATTAAATTATAGAAAATTGAAAAAAACGATTATAATTGTATTAATTTTATTACACCTACATTAATGATTTATATGTTTAATAAAATTTGAAGCCTGCAAACAATATTAGAGGACTTTAAATAGGTAAGTACTGATAAGTACCAATAAAACATTGCGTACGCCGCTGAATGAAGTCACAATTTTGAAGTCGCCATCTGTGAGTATGTTTAGTTAATATAAATTCGTTGCATATAAGTATTGTCAATTTTAAGAAAATTACTCTATTCTCGGGAAATTTATCCCTGTTTAGGAAAATTGAAATCAAATATATACAGGATGACTCGGTGATAATTACGCATTTTAAGGGGCTGTAGAGTTCCGATGTTTTCTTACAACTGTTAAAAAGTGTTAAAAAATCATCATCTCATAAACGAAATGTATGTCTGTCAGCTCGGAAAATGAACAGTCTGTACTTATTTTTAATTAGTAACGTGTTTACTTTGGAAAAAGAGCTGGAAACGCTACGATTTCCACTTTCTGACAGTAACATTTCTTCAACACAGGATTGAGCACGAATTTTTTGACTAATGTTTACATTTTTTTCGAGCACCAAAATAACTCGATTTCAAGTGACGTGCGATGTTCTAAAAAAATGTAAACAAGAAAAGCAAAGCTGTACTACAACTTCATGCGCTCGTTTATGAGGAAATTTTGAATAGCTGTAGAAGAGAGCATTGGAAATTCCAACACCATAGGTTTGTCAACAAAAAATCTTTATAACTTCTCTTCCTCTCTAATCCGTTAAATATTATTTATTCCAGTATCACTGGAACATCCTACGTATGTAGATAAATTTAAAAAGGTTGTAATGAACTTTTCTCGCTCAACATAATAGCGACCTCAAGATAAGTGAATAGAAAAAGTTTTCCCGAAAATTCTGTCCAAGGGAAAATTGTTGATCTAGGAAAATTTTAAATGGATATAGGGAAATCGCATCACAGACATTGGCAACGCTGTTTCATATAGTTTCTTATTTCATGGTATTACTCAAATGTCATACGTCAATGTGTGGCAGTGACACGAGTCGGTTTTCCAGATATTAAAAGTCCATCTTTCCCGTGAAAAATTTGTTCTACAATTGGGTACATCAAATTAAGTTGAATTTGAATCGAAGACTATGTCGACATCAGGCGATTTCGGTAATCCCTTAAGGAAATTCAAGTTAGTTTTTCTAGGAGAACAAAGCGGTAAGTAAATGACATTTATCTCTTGATGAGTTGTAGGTATACTTTTAGTTCAGGCGTAGCCTAAATGATCAATAAATTTGGACTTTTTTCTTTTGCAATGTATTTTTATCCACATACTTTTCATCCCTTTCAAGATCAACATGAAACAAGTTAATTTATATTGATTTTTTGTTTTTTTAGTGGGAAAAACGTCTCTCATTACAAGATTTATGTATGATAGTTTTGATAACACGTATCAGGTAAGCAGCCCTATTAGAGTCATTCATTTTTATCATATATTTGTTTTTTAACTTGTCTCATTATTTTAGGCAACAATAGGAATCGATTTTTTATCAAAAACAATGTATTTAGAGGATAGGACTGTAAGGTTGCAATTATGGGACACGGCTGGACAAGAGAGATTTAGATCTCTAATCCCTTCATATATCAGAGACTCTACTGTTGCCGTTGTAGTTTATGATATAACAAGTAAATTTCGAATCATTAGAATAACATAGTTTTAATTTAGAAATGTTTCCTTTAAGATGCCAATTCTTTTCACCAAACATCTAAATGGATAGATGATGTAAGAACGGAGAGAGGTAGTGATGTTATTATAATGCTTGTGGGTAATAAAACCGATTTATCAGATAAAAGACAAGTTAGTACAGAAGAGGGGGAAAGAAAAGCAAAAGAGTTGAACGTGATGTTCATAGAAACTAGTGCAAAAGCTGGATATAACGTTAAACAAGTGAGTTGTTTTTATTCATATTTTTCGCATTAAATTAGGAAAAAAATATTCGATTTATTACACGTTTAGTTATTCCGCCGTGTGGCCGCTGCTTTGCCAGGAATGGATTCCACGGAGAATAAGCCTCCAGAGGATAGTATCCTTTTTGCGCGCATGATAGATTTTTGCATGTATTTTTTTTTCATTTATTTTCCTTAAATAAATTTTTAGTGCAAGAAGTTGTTCTGAAAGACACACCAAACGAAGTTAAAGACCCAGATGGAGGCTGTGCATGCTGATTCTCAGTTTGATTGATTGTTGCTTCTTTTTATTTTATAGTTTTAAAGTTTTTTACCATTACTTCCATAGTACCTCTTTTTCAGTTTAGATTTAGGGATACATATTGTGTAGATCTAAAAGAATTTCATTATTTCGGATCAGCAAATTTAAATAATATATTTAACGCTGACCAAATGTAAAATGCTTTAGTGACTTAACAAAGCAATAATTTGTTGTTAAAGTAAAATTTTGTGCAATACTTCTGATGGATTTTTTATACTTGTAATAAAATATCCTACGAAAAGTCCTTGCTGTTGCTCAAAATTACATTTCTTTAACATATGTATATATACATACATACGTATAGGTATATAGTATTATATTTATTTTCAATGAGCATTTATATATAATTAATAATTTATTAATCAGCTAATGTATATTAAGTGTAATTTATTTTTGGCCTAAACGACATCTAGGTGAAGTGCTCTTATAAAGTTGAGCGCTTTTTTTTGTACTTTCTAAAATATTTGTAACGTTTTTGAGAAAATAAATTCAAATTTAAAAATGACGTTTTCCTTAATAAATACTTCTTAGCTGTGGATCTTCAGACTCAGCCTCAATCGCAAAATGATCAACAAGACTCCGAAGGTGGTTGCATGTGCTAAAAACGAATGAGATTAGATCAGAAGAGAACTACCATTAGTTTTTTTAGTCATCAGAAAGTTAATCTCTGCCTTCTCGTGAATTCTTAAAGTCGCTATTTGTGTGATAATTGTATATGTACATATGCTATATACATAGGTACCTACATGTGTTTGTTGAAACAAATTTTGTACGGATGTTCAAATATGTATGTATTCGATGATCAGGGACATGCATAAAAGTATCCATCACATTGCAATCATTGTATATGCGTAACCAATAATTTTTATATAACGCTATATTTTTAGTTAATCTCTGTACAGCTCAAATTTTTGTAAACCACGCTTGGTCAGTAATACAGTTTTTTTTATTGTACAAATTTGAGTAAAAACCATTTTTACACCATAATAAAAATTCCTGGTTAAAAACCTATTCATTTTGTTTGATTGGACGATTTCCTTGAACTGCTTCTCTGACCTTCTTTTCAACTCTTAAATTTTACTTTCACGATGCCCACATATTTTGTATCTGTACAATTTATTGTGATTCCATCTAATTTCTGAAAAACCAGCATTCTTCTGTAGGCTCAATCGTATTAGTGTTATTCCCACATATATGTGCATAATAAAAATTGTAGGTCATGCGCATTACCAGCAGAGCATTTAATTAAAAAAGAAGAATTCTTATGGAATCAACAGAACCAAATAGTTTTGTTTGTTGAGAAAATTGGTCAAAAAATGCATTCGTTGTAGATGTAAAGTGAATAAATAACAAAATGAATTTTATTGCCACTATACAGGAACAATTTAAAAAGCTTTCAAAACCTTCTACGGTGACAAAAATTTGGGAAGAAATTAGATGTGGAAAAAAAAATTTGATATCCTCAGAAGAATTGTTTGAATATAGCGTTCATTATCCAGTAGATACAGAATTGTACCTTGCAGAGCTTCTGATGAAATTTAATGATTCTCAGAATGAAGAGTTTGAGACAATCGATAAAAATCTTAAAGCATACCTTCAGACATTTCTTTATTACTTTATGGGCGCAACAGATAAAATTTCTACGAAATCCAGTCTTTTGGCTGTACAACTCTATTTCAAATTGATTCTTTTACCTTCTAATATAGGGAATTTATATTTTGAAAGGAATATTTGTACAGTGGCATTGGTTTTGGTAAATAAATCCATTCGGAAAGAAACTGATGTGGACCAAATAAAAACAATTTTTGAATTAAATTTTAATCTTGTAGCACGAGAAGAAGTGCCATTTTCAATATTTCAAGCCACCGTAAATCTCTACTCAAATACAGTAACTTTTCGAGCACCACAAGGAAAACTTAGGGAATGTAAGGATAACTTATATTGCTATGTCGACAGTTAAATGAATAGGAACACGAATTTTAGGTGATGATATCTTGGTTAGTTTTTGTTTGAATTGCTTTAAAGAACTTATAAAAATAAAAGAGCAACCGAATGAACTTAAACACATCATGGAAAGTATGTTAAGAAGTCTTAGGAAAGAGGCATCCGTATCATCTTTATCTGGACAAAGAAAAAATGCGACAAATATGTTTAAGGACTTCATAAAAAATGTGTTACTCGTTGAAATTGAGGAACAATGGAAACTACAATATTTAGTAGATGGTTTATTTTCAACAATTACATGTGTTGACTTTGAGGGTTTTGAAGTAACTATAACCATTTAATTGATTTATATATATATAGATATATATTGCTTTCTTGTTTTTTAGGATGCTACTGAAATAGCAAATATGCTAAAGGAAGAATGTTACAAAGAAATCCTTACTAGAATTCCCAATTACCTTGAATCAAAGAATCATGAAAGTTCATATGCAAACATAATGCAAATGGTTTACTTTATGTTGAAAAACCCTCATCCAGATCAGTTTAATAAGTTAGATGTGTTGTTTTCTGTATGCCTCAAGAATATTGTTATGCATCTGTTAAGTAAAAAGAAACAAATTCAAAGTAAAACTGTTGAAATTTTAGGAAATATCTGCTGTATGGAAAACAATCTTATTTTGGATAAGATTTTTGAAGTAATCCAACTAACACTTAGCTTGACTTGTAAACAAATGATTTTTTTTTACAGTTGATAAACACTACCTCAAAACTAGCAGACTTAGATTTCAGAACAATTCTGAACGCCATAATTAAACTATTAAATGAACAACATGCACGGGACTCCAAAAGTTGCAAAAACATTCTTCACATTTTAACAAAGGTTTTCACATCTTTAAATCAGGCAGATGAAAGTTTATTTTCTAAGGCCTTAAATTTAATTTGTAAAGATGGCACTCCTTTTAGTGTGAAGCCCATTTTAACAAATCTTCATAGTTTATATTTAAAATTGACTGGAAGGACTGCAAGCCAAGTTGCCATTATGAAGATTTTCTTCAAGATGGCTATGCATCCCGACCAGTCCGCTTCAGTTTTCGTAGAGGTGAGACATAATGCCATATGCAGTTATAGAATTCAGGAAATTTGAGCAAATTGTGTACATATATCAGCATTTTATTTTTTAGCATCTTTATCATTCCGTCCTCTATTCAACTGAATTGGATGGTAAAACTTATGGCTCAGAAAAATACTCAAATGTATTGTTTACTGACGAATTTGATTACGATTTACTTGTACTCAAATGGAAAAAGTTGATAAAGTAATATTTTTAACATTTTCATTAGACATTTTATAAAAGATACATATTTATTATTTGCTTTTTTAGATATCAACATGTAAGTCATGTAATAAACAATTACCAACATAGGGAGCCTGGACACTCGATCCTATTAAATTCTCTTTTAAACTATGTCCAATACAAGGAATATGAAGCTTTAACTTCATATATAACTGCGAACATCGCACATGTACGTATTTATAAAAAATAGAATTAACTTTCCGTAAGTTTTTCGATGCGTCGTATTCAGTATTCGCCAATAATTGAATATATTTTACTTGAGTTCCTAATGAACTAGTAGTCTATTAGGTATGATAGTTTCGAATAGTGTACGAACAACAACGAAAATTCATTAGATATTGATTTTTAAAATACTCTCTTTCAGATATGTATGTGTGACTTTTCCTATCACATTCTGGACTCTTACAAACGAATTTTACAAAACAGAACTGATTTCCCTCAAGCAGATTTGCGCAAATTCCGAATAATTCACACCAATCTCTGGAACATGCTGATTAAACAATTATGTCCAGTTTCATGTGTTAAGTCGTTTTTAGAACTCGTCAGGATATTAAGAAACATTTTGGGACTTCCAAATGATGACGCACACAAAGAAAATTTACTAACTTATGTGAGCGAGTGTGCGTATCGTTCTTTGAGGCAAAATCACATATCTGTTGGATCCATTATGCATTTGACAGAGCTTTGTGTTACTTTTAAAAAACTTCCTCCTAATCAAATTATCCTTTACTTTGAACAAATACTTGAACAGCCTGAGAACATAACATGTTAGTAAATAATACTAATATTGGTAATCATAATATTAATATTAATTATTTTAGTGTTACAAGCTCAATATCAAGAAACCTTAATCCAACTCATATCGTTCTTTGGAACAATTGCCATGTTGGATCGTCAAAAAATTCCTGTTGCAATAAAATTATTTGACAAAGCATTGACTGCTTCTGATGTAACTGTTCAAATAACCACCATTAAAATTTACTATTCATTCTGTACAGAGTGAGTTAAAATGCACCCTACATATTTTGAATTGAATTTCACTTTAAATTTACATAACGATTCTAGGATAATACAAGAATTTGATGAAATAATCAAATTCTGCTTTCGTCACATTACTGGCGATCATCTGGTACTTACAAGAGTTTGTTTAACTATTCTGGAAGAGCTCATTCACAACAACTACGTTCTATTAAATGCTGAGGATTTTATTCGGTTCATTCGTCATTTGGCTTCTTCGAGTCTTCATATTTTTATGAGGCACCTTTTAAATGAAAGATTTTTAATCTCAAATAAGCATGACGTTGGTCGTTTTTATGTCACTACTTTAGTTTACATGAGCGGTTACCAAAAGGTATTTTTATTTATTCTGTATATGTATAGTCCTTGTTTTGTTATATTAGATGTCAATTTTAGTTAGACAATTATCCTATAACTGGAGAGTTTTTCAAGAATATAAATGATCATCCTAATGAGTTAATGAATTTATTGTTCAATGCAGTTCAAGTTAAAACTAAGTTTAACATTCTCAAGGAAATCTGTTTAATATTAGGTAAGGTCTACTCAGCAGTAGCTGATTAACTGAATAAATCTTTCTAGATCTTTTTGTCCAAGGCAAATGCACACTAGATGATGATTTTTTTGTTTTATTCCATTATTTTCTGTACACATTTAAAGTGATGAGCGAAAAAATGGCATTTACTTACAAAGAAAGTTTTTATAACCAAGTAATTCGATCTATAGACAAACAAATTTTCAGTAAAGATCCCAAATATAAAGGCTTATCAATATATGGAGTGAGTGCGCAATAGTTTTGAACATCAATTTTCTTATGTAACTGTTTTAGGATTATGATTCTGACGTAAAACAATGTACGATGTCCCTATTAACACTAGTTTCGTTCATTCAAGAACAAGAAGAAGGACATTTAATAGCTGTATTAGACACAGTCATTTGCTGGATTGATCATATCAAGCCTGAGGTAAGTAAAAAATTTATTATCTAAGGATTTTGTCGTTAAAACTGATGAAGAATTACAAGCTGGCAAAACAATAATAACGTAATGTTTATTACCAATTACCAGCTTACAATTTATACCCCGTTATTATATTGATTAAATCGTATTTTAGTAAAAATAGAACAATTTTTAGCTAATTCATTATATTCAATACGAAAATTGCAAGGATTTTCAACTTCCTTTAAAAAAATTGAATCAAATTTATCAAACGAATAAACAACAATTGGAGGAGTTTTTGAATAATTGCAAAAGGACTACTATTTAAATCGGTAATCATGATGCATGTACCATGTACATACATACAGATAATAATATATGTAAAGTGGCCCATAGTCATCGTTCCTTTGGAAGATAATGAAAAGAGTATACGCATAAAAAAAAAACGTTTCCAGACTAGTTTTGATGCAGATATCATGACAAATTGGATAAAACTATTGTTAGAATAAAGAGATTTGATACTTATTATTGTAATACGAAGTTTTTTTTGTTATAATAAATGAAAATTCAGAAATGTTGTGTCATATATTTATTATTCGTTATAATGATTCTGTGTTTATGACGTACAAATACTACTAAAGTGATTTTCTCTTTAGATACAATAATGATAATATGTATTTATATACACGAATAAAATAAAATGTGCATACTATTTTCATTTACGAAAAGAGATCATGAAACGCTACTACATGTATCGATAGGACATTTGTCGGTACCTAGTTTTGTTAAAAATCACATTCCTTTTTAATCAACTAAAAAATAAAAGTAATAGCTACAGTTAAAACCCTAATATAATAACAGCAATAAAAAAGAAGAGAATAATAATAATAATAATAAGCTTAACACAACCAAGTATACTTACTATAATAGAATAAGATCCTAATGTCCATTTTAGTTAGACTACGAAAAGATGAAATTAAAATGTAATTCGCTTGCTAAAATATAAAGTTTTTCCCAAAAAATTGCATCTATTGCACCTGTGTTGGGATTGTGGGAATTCTTGTTACCTAAGAACTGTATAAATAAAAATTAAGTATAAAAACAACAACCAATACGTTTTAGTTATTGCATCATAGTTGATATAACTTAATAAAGTCCTTATTTCAAGTACAATCACAAAAATTATCAAAACAGAGACGTCTAATTTATTGCACCGTGCGATAAAGCGAGAAATTAAAAATAAATTTTGCAACTGGCACAAAAACTATTCATATTTTATATGTTTTTAACAAGTCATAATCTAAGGAGCACCATCGAATAAAAAATTTAAAAATATTATGGCGAAAATTTGCCACAAAAAAATTACTATTGGCACTTCCATAACTACGAAACCAAGAAGGGGGTTGAAGCTCGGCCCCAAATAACAAATTTTTCGTAATGGCTGCATAGAGAGCCTTAAAATAAGAAAAGACCTATCGAATATTGCCGTTCCTCTCTTTGCTTCTCTGCTGCTACATGCTATATGGAGGAACCGGGCTAGCTGCTAGAGGAAACTTTCAAAAGTTCGTGAGCTCCAGTTGACTGAGGTCCTTGAGCACCCGGACTGGGAGTTAAAGGTGTTAATTGGTTATTTTGCGCCATCAATTTTTGACGAACTTCTCGTATCTAAAACAGTCGTTAATGATTTCAATAAATTCAAATTCGTGATTATTGAAACAAACCTTGAGCTGCAAAGTGGCCCTGTTTGGAAATATGTCCGCATGTTCCGCTTGAAACATAGACGTGGCCTTTGAAGAAGGGAAGAACGAGTGCTCTTTAAACAATTTCATAACCAACTGTCTTCGCTGCTCTAATGTTCGCCTGTGGCCCTTATCTGGATCTTTCGTGCCAGGAGTTCGAGGAGTTCTGGGAGATGGAGAAGTACCTTCTTCAGCCTCCTGTTGTATATCCCTAATGTTCTCCAAAGAAAAGTCCGGTCCGAAGAAATGAGTTCCCGCTAAAGGACGCGCCGAAGGTAATGACAGTGGTGCCTCAACTCCGGAGGTGAGATCTTCTTCAGGGCCTCGAGCAGGTGCCGTTAAAGGTGGTCCGCGATTGCGTCTTATGGTACCGCAATTGAACAGGCCAGGGCTCGGAACAGAAATTGCACTGGGAGATTGACCATCTGATGGTTGAAATCTTGGAAGCGATGAAAATTTCGCTTCGAAATTCACCGTTTCCAAAACTCTAAGTGCGAATATAAATTAGCAAAAAAAATAATCCTTATAAAATACACACTTATCCATGCCGTCTTCGATATTCCTTTTGAAGAAACTCTTCTTCATACAAGAAGATTGAAGATCTGCTCCATTATTTGTTTCAGATAGGTCTTGGGAATTGCTCAAATTAACGGCCATAGATTGACGTCTCTGAAGAGGCGCTCGACCCAACTGAGCGGGAGTAGGAGCTAATTTAAACTCTGTTCCAGTTCCTTCTTCCCG
The DNA here is from genome assembly GCA_013372445.1 of Hypothenemus hampei. Lineage (NCBI taxonomy): Eukaryota > Metazoa > Arthropoda > Insecta > Coleoptera > Curculionidae > Hypothenemus > Hypothenemus hampei. Next base: position 951,168 of record JABRWK010000016.1, on the reverse strand, counting down.
CAAGCTTGGATCCTCTTCAGGTGAACCAGCGGTGGTTTCTGGCATAGGTTTCTGATAGAAAATTGCATTATGATTCTTGGGAGGGCCAGTCTGAACTTCTTCCTGCGCAGATCTGACGGGTACGATAACCGAGTGGGGGGGAGCACTGCTAGTAGGAGTACCACCTTTAGGAAGCAGGTGCAACGCAACTCGCGAATTGTCGTAGTTCGTAGATTGTACGTAAACGCATTGCAGAGGCATTTCTGAAGAAGCACTTGAGGGCACTTGCACTACAAAGGGCTGACGTTCCTCTGCGAGGCCCACACCCGGTGCGCTACTGGTACCGATGACAACTTTCAATGGCGACTGGTAGTCGTTTTGTAGCTTACTTGGCACTAATCGTTTAATCATGTTTAATGTAATTAATTGCATTCCAATAATACCAACAAATACATAATAATAAAAGAGTTACGTACTTGAAAATACCGCCGTTGGGGTGTTCGGGGTAGATGTGCAGGGTTCCTCCAACTTGGCAGATTGAGGAGAATAGGGCACCGATTTAAAATGATTTCCACTTCTTTGTTGAAACGAAGGTGTTAAATGATAAGGAATAGCTGTAGAAGTGGCGGGTATGAAGCTGGACGCCTGAGAGGTGCTATCAACGTCGGAATCCGAGTCTGTAACCTTTTCTTTGCACTTCAAATCGATTTCTTGACTCGTGTTATCACTAATCACTAAATGGTCGTCGTCTTCATCGTCAGGTTGCCGTTCAGCAGGATTAGGGCTTATAGTGACGTCGCCCTCCCCTGTAGAGCTTAATTTGCTTCTACCAGAACCTGTGGAAGATTTCCTACGATCCTTGTTGCACCATTTCCATTCAGGATGCGCTTTAAAATGAGCCTCCTTTACTTCTGTCGCTAATTCATGGTATTTTTTCTTTTGTGTCGGCCCCAAGGCATACCACCATTCCCCTAAAATCTTGGAAACGGTACGATTATCTTGATTTGGATGCCTTTGATGCACCAAAGCTCTATGTCTCTTGGAAAATATCATAAAAGCGTTCATTGGTCTCCTAATTCGTTCCTTATTGTTCTAAATATATAATAATTTGGTTAGAAATATTTTATATTTTATTTTAAATATGAAAAGTAATTTCTATACCTTGGGTTCACGTCCATGAACGGAACTCATTGATTGTGTTCTTCGTTGTGGAGTAGACGGATTTCTTTCGGAATCCCCTCCTCCAGCCTCATCGGGTTCAAAAACGTCATCATCCTCGTCCTCATCAGCAGCATTAGGCTCATTTTCAACAGCTTCACTTTCAGGTAAATCATTTGTTGCTGGAGATGGAGGACAAGTCGAAGAAGATAAGACAGGGACCACCGAGTGCCATGGAACTGCAAAAGCAGAAGCAGGACTGCCAACTTGCGTTGATTGAATGAGAGACGAAGGTTGAGAGCAAGGAGGTTCTAGGGCGTGTTCTGGAGTTACAATAACGCCTGCTGGAGCTGATCTCGATTGCGAGGCTGCCGGAAGTACTGGAACCAATTGGGTGGGGTGTACTATGACTGCCGGTTGGGAATTACGCATGTGCTCCGTTTGAATTACCTTGAATAAAATAAATCAGATCAAGTCGGAATCAAATTATATATGTTATATCAGAAAAATGATTAACACCTGTCTTAGGAGCTGTTTGTTTTTCGATTCATCCAACTTGTTGTCCATTTCATTTTTTATATCCAACTCGTTTTTGATTATCACTAAATTTTTTTCATGGTGCGTTTGAGGAACCATATACAAGGGCCCTACAATAACACTAAGTATGCTCATTGAGATTGCTTTAAAGTAGTACTCACCTGATGTTACGTGTGCAGTCAAAGTATCTAATTGGGAGTTTTCTAATGGAGTAACGGTGTCCCAAGGTCTTGGTCTAGGGGATACTCTAATAACGCTTTGGGCCGTTTGAATTGGGCGAACTAATTCCGGTCTGACCGGCTGATGATAAGGCGGATAAGAAGGAGCGCCTCCGCCAATAGGTAAAAATACGTTTTGCCTAGGACCTACGGTCACGGGAGACGGTGCGCCTCCTATGCGCCCGACTGGAGAGCTAGCATTTCCTGGAGAGAAAGTTGCTGGAGTTGCCGAGCGAGAGCTACCAAGTGATACTAAAATATTAGGTTCAATCAATTCGAGTTACATGGTACATTAAAGTCAGGAAATTCAGACCAAGCATATTGGCAACATCAGTTTCTTCTTGATCAAATCGTCCCGTTACTCGGCGATCCTGCGCACTAGGAGATGTTTCTGAGTCTCTAGAGGTATCTTCTCCATCTTGTTTACTTCCTGCTCTAGGGAATGATGTGCCTCGTAGTCCATTGCCTTTCTGACTCAAATGTCTGGAACAGTATCCGCGTCTCTGGCTCTCTTTGTTACAGTTATCTTTCGAGCACAATCTGCGCCACTGTTTTCCATTGAATTTCTTACGAATTCCATTCGGATTGGACACTACATCTCCCTAGGGTACATTAACATTGTTATGTCATAAAGCAAGCCACTGGAAATTCTATATACCTTTTTATATTTGTGTGGTGTAGCTGGTTGACTGGGAGTAATGCTACTTGAAGATGATCCGCGACTATGCATACTACTTCTTTTGCTTCCTCCAGAAAGTTTAGCTTCTTCGGCAAATGCCTCTTGTCGCAATTCGTCTTCACTTTCGCAAAAATCATCGTAAATTCGTCCATTAGACAAAGGAGTACAAGCGCTTACAGGAGTATGCAGAGTTCCAGGAGAAACTCTAGAATAATCTTGTTGTTGGCTCAAAACCAACTCCAAATGTTCCAACTCGTCCCACCAAGGAGGTCTTAGTAATCTTAAATCAGCTCTTTTCACGTTAATCTCGCAAGATTTTTCGCCTGAAAATATAATTTGGTGACAATAAATGACACATGCGCTTTCATTTGTAATTCGTCATCATTTAGAAAAAGTCTATTAGAGGGGAAAACTTTAGTGTTAGTGTATGATATAAAAATTAGATGGTGGGAGGTTGAATGCGGTTGTATATTCAGTTTTTTGGTGTGAATATGGAAAATATCAAAAGATTAGTTTGATTAAGTACAGAAGAGATCGTTTTCAGTGTTTAAATAGTAACATTATTTCATTTGAAATTCAAATGATTCAGTTGTTAAAAATGTGTTAAGGGATAGTGGAACGAAATTGCTCATCTGTAAAACGCACTTTAACACGTTGACTGCGGTATCGGTCCCCGGGGACCGATAGTGTTTTCTCTAAATTTTTAAAAAATTGTTCCAAGTGCGAAACGTCTAATTTAATTAATTTTTGGCCTAAAAGTTAGTAGCAAAAAATTTATAAAGTATTATTTGGTCGGACCAAATAATTAAATAATAATATCAGTCCCCAGAGACCGATAACGCACAAGAATGAAAAATAGAATTTTTAATATCGCATCCAACGTGTTAAGTAAGGGAAGCGCAATCGAACAATCTTCCCTTTCAATCTTGAACTAATGGCCGTTAATGAAAAATCAATTAGAAAATTGAACCGGTTCCAAGTAAATTTAGTTAGCGATAGGGTTTGATTAACTTACCTATTACTGCAACGACAAATCTTACAGGAGGACCGTCCAAAATGGTGCAAACAACACCCTCTACAAACATACTTTGATTGTGGCGAACACAAACTCTAGTTCCAAGGCTGATTTGATTGCAAGAAGGACTAGCATCTCCTATGACGTTGTAACATTCGCTGTCGAAAACGTTTTCATATGTTTTCCTCTCGCCTTTTCCATCAAGAACCACGGTGATCTGGAAAATGCCATTTTTTAGAAGTAAAAATAAATCTATCAAATCCAATAAATACTGAATCTCCAGAAGCTTCCCTAATGACACCAGGTAAATACCAATCGCCTTGCTTGGCAAGTACTCTATGATCGCACCACTCGCTCAAATCCACTGGTGGTGGCACTTTTTGACTGTATTGGTAATCAGATGTGTGAGTGACATTTGGAAGTGCTTGAACCACTGAGACTGCTATACTAGATTGTCCTTCATCTAGTTCTGAAGGATCAAATTTCCTTTTTTTGGGTAATTTCCGAACTCCCATGTCCATTTTGAAGCCAAAGTTACGTCACGTGTAGATATTTTTTATGAATAGGTTCTATAAGGTTCTTGTATAGGCTTCATCTCTTATTGTTAGACGTCAATTTTCCATTCCCTTTAATTTTATTTCGTGCATTATTGTTGAGCGTTAATCCTCATCTGCACGTCGAAGTCATAGTAAATAGGGGCAAATGATTCTTGCATATAATTTAATGAATGAATTGTTATTATAGTAATAGTAAATAAACACGAAAAAAGGTTTCAACTTTCAACAATTTGAGACGATTGCCTGGGAAAGGTACAAAGACCCCGGTAAAAATACATGTATTTCTTCAAGAAACTGATCGTAAATTTCCAAAAGGAAATGCACAAACCGTGAAAACTTGCACGCTTTTTTATTAACACCCACAAACAAGGAACCTCGTATATTCCTTGAATCAAATAATTGACGATTTGACATGCGACGTTGCCACATGCTCACGTTTACCTTTTCCATCATTATCCATCTATACGTATCCATCACAATCTACATAGTGTGTTTAAATCCCCTTTAATATAGCTACGTCATTTAAGCGCTCATTGTTCTGGGTTATTAACAATTGAGTTCAATTTGTTTAATTATTTCGTTACTAAATATTCAATGTTTGACTATTTCATACAAAAATGCATAATAAATGTTAAGGTAATTTTCGAAAGCGCACATATGCACTAAAAATTTTATACTACGTAAAAATTTGATTATTTTAGAAAATTATGATATATTATTTTTATTTGAAATTACAATAGTTAAAGCTGACAAAGTGACAAAAAAAGTGCAGTGACGTGATATCTAATAACCAATCCAAAGAGTTCTAAGACTAATTGATGTCAGAATGACATTGACAATTTCTCAAATTACAACATAACCTCATGCACTTAAATAGAAGTATTCTGGAAAAGTTAAAGATATTTACACTTTTGAAGTTGTTATTAACATCCATAGTCAATAAAAATAAAGGCGTATTTAATAAAAAAAACCCATGAGGCAACGTAAGAAATTTTGACATCTTAGATTGTCAGTTGCAATAAACGTACGTTTTAAAAGGCGAACCTTTCAACAGCATACTGTAAGACAAAGATACGTATAAAGGTAACGGACCTTTGTTAAGTTAAATAAAATATATGCTCCTGGTCCGGTGTGGTTTTAGATCACCAATTGAACTGGTCATAGTACAATTAAATTTTTTCACAGTATAGATTTCCTTATACTTGTATTCGAAATAACTTGTTTGAGAATTATTTTCATTCAAACTATATTCAGTTGATTTGCTTAATACTACAGACATTGGATCCAACTCGATTCCATTTACATATTCATTCATTTTTTATAATGATACATCTATCTATATTGATATTGATATGATGCAAATTATAAATTTCAGGAATTTACCACTTGAAAAAGGGATTGTATTTTCTACCAAAAGTGTAACTGAATTTCGTCATTCTTTCAGTACAATATCGGTCAGTTCAACGAAATTTAGTACAGTTATTTTTGAACAGCCCAAACCTCTCTTTGGATATTTAGTTTGTGAGATTTATAAATGATATTAATATTTTCTTAAATTTTAATTTGCCTTTTCCCTTTCTCGAAATTTTTTACTTTGCGATGTTCTTATTTAATAAACGTAAGAAATCGTGACAACGTGACGGTGTTGTTACGGTAAAAATTATTATTTAGGGCCAAAAAAGAGGGCCCATTTGGAAGAAGGTTCCCTTTTATCTACGAGTAAGGAGCCCAAAATGAGTGACACCACAAATCGAAGAGCGAATTTTTCAAATTTGCCCGAAAATGTGCTAAATAGAAACCACGTCATAAGCATCAAACCCACCACAGCGAAAAAATTAACCATCAAAAATTTGAAAAGTAAGTGATTTTGGAATTTCATATTTTTATCAAACAAAAACAATAAATTGAATAATCTTTTTTAAGGCGAACCCAAACTACCAGACGACTATAGAGAACAAACATGGAAAAATTAAAAAATGCTGTATTGGCTATACAACAATCCAAACCTAATGAAGATTCCTTAGAGGAACTTTACCAGGCAGTGGAGAATTTATGTCACCATAAAATGGCTCCTACTCTCTATCAGAGACTTCATAGTTTAACAGATAAACATGTCGCTCATAACATTGAACAATTCCTAGCTGAATCCATGGATCGGTACTTATTTCTTAAGAAGATGAACGAGACTTGGCAAGCGCACTGCCGCCAAATGATCATGATCAGAAGCATCTTTCTCTTTTTAGACAGAACATACATTCTTCAAAGCCATATATCTTCTATCTGGGATATGGGGCTTGAATTGTTTGGCAAATACATACTTTTAAATACTTTGGTTCAAACACGTGTGGTTGAAGGACTATTAATGCTTATAGAAAAGGAACGTCAAGGAGATCAGGTAAATAGTGGTTATTGACAAATATGTATTACAAAATCTATTTATAAAAATACCTATTTTTAAGGTGGATCGTTCCTTATTGAAATCCTTATTAAGAATGCTGACAGATCTGCAAATCTACGATAAGGCTTTTGAACAGAAATTCTTACAGGCTACCGAACGTCTGTATGCAGCTGAAGGTCAAAGGCTTATGCAAGAGCTTGAAGTGCCTGAATACCTAGCTCACGTTGATAAGAGAATTTTAGAAGAAAACGAAAGGGTATTGCACTATTTAGATCCTGGAACTAAATACCAATTAATCCATACGGTTGAAAAACAACTGCTCAGGGAACACGTCACTCAGATTTTACAGAAGGGCCTGGATCAGTTACTGTCTGAATTTCGATTGGATGACTTATCTCTATTATATAATCTCCTGAGTCGAGTCAAAAATGGTTTAATCGAATTATGTTCTTCTTTTAATGCTTACATTAAAAAAAGAGGAAGAACCATAGTGATTGATCCCCAAAAGGATAAAACTATGGTTCAGGAATTGTTAGATTTCAAAGACGCAATGGACAATGTGGTGGTAACTTGTTTCCATAAACACGAGCGGTTTAGCAATTCCTTAAAAGAGGCCTTCGAAAACTTTATTAATCAACGAACTAACAAACCTGCTGAATTAATTGGTAATCATGGTTGTGTAACAAGAAACATAGCTTTTTAATTGAAAATTATCGTTTAGCTAAATTTGTTGATTCAAAGCTGAGAGCTGGCAACAAGGAAGCCACAGAAGAGGAATTGGAACGCCTACTAGATAAAATAATGGTACTATTCCGTTTTATTCACGGCAAGGATGTTTTTGAAGCCTTTTATAAAAAAGTAATGTCCAAATTAAAACATTTGATCAAGGATGCAGTGGGTGTGTAAATATCCTTTTTTCTCAGGATCTAGCAAAACGTTTATTGGTTGGAAAGTCTGCTAGTGTGGATGCAGAAAAGAGCATGTTAAGTAAATTAAAACAAGAATGTGGAGGAGGCTTTACATCAAAACTCGAAGGCATGTTTAAAGATATGGAACTGAGCAAAGATATAAATCAAGCCTTTAAACAACACGTGACCGTCAACAGCAGAGACTTGCCGCAAATTGAAATGACAGTTAGTATTTTAACTATGGGCTATTGGCCCACTTATCAACCAATGGACGTTCATTTGCCCGATCACATGGTTCGTCTTCAAGATATTTTTAAGGTAAGTTACCAGAAAAAAAGTCATTAATATACATAGGGTCAATTGGATTTTATTTTAAGGAATTTTATTTGAGTAAACATAGCGGTCGTAAGTTGCAATGGCAGCCGACTTTAGGATATTGCGTGGTTAAGGCGCAATTTCGGTCCGGTTTGAAAGAATTGGTTGTTTCTTTATTTCAAACATTAGTCCTTGTCTTGTTTAACGACTGTGATTATATATCTTTTGATTACATTAAAGATGTAACAAATATAGAAGATGGAGAATTAAGGAGAACCCTTCAGTCTCTAGCTTGCGGAAAGGTGTGTACATATTTATTTGCCATCTTGATTTCACAACTATGAAAACCTATTGGTTTCAGGCGAGAGTTTTACTTAAAAATCCTAAAGGACGTGACGTGCAAGACGAAGATCATTTTCGTTTTAATGCGGACTTTACTAACAAATTGTTTAGAATTAAAATTAATCAGATTCAAATGAAGGAAACTGTGAGTGGCTCTTCGATGCCTGTCTCTTTATATACATTAATTTTTGTTTTTTGGTATTACTAGACTGAAGAACAAAAAGCCACTGAGGAAAGAGTGTTCCAAGATAGGCAATATCAAATCGATGCGGCTATAGTAAGAATAATGAAAATGAGGAAGACTTTAAGTCATAATCTTTTGATTAGCGAATTGTATCTTCAATTAAAGTTTCCTGTAAAGGTATTAATGGAAACTGTTAATCCTATTAAAAATATTAAAGCTTTTATTTTTTAGCCTGCAGACCTTAAAAAACGTATAGAGTCGTTAATTGACCGTGATTACATGGAAAGGGACAAGGACAATCCGAATCAGTATAACTACGTTGCCTAGTAGAGACGTCAGAATAACAAATCGTTTTTCGGTTTTATTAAACGAATTTCCCGATTTTTTCATTATAATTATCTATATTTATAATTGGTTTTAAAAATAACGGTTCGAAGCACAGGGACGGGACTGTTTTAAGTAATATTTCAACCACCCTTAATTGTAATAAATGTAAGTGTCATTGCGTTCGTCGTGCCTGGAACTGTTATTTGCAAAGTTTAGGTGTTCAAATATTTATAGCAACTGATTTTCAAGAAAGCGAACAGCTGTGATCGCGACAAAATTATATCTAAAAGATTGCAGGTTTTCACGGCCAGAAAAATCAAGAGAATTTTCTTCCGAGCTTAATTGCCATGGTCCAAAGGTTCTTACACCTTTTGAGTTACAAGATGAAAACTCTCTTAAGCAAAATCGTATCTGCTCTCAGCAATTCATTGTTGGTCAAATTTCTTAATAAAGATATTCTTACATTCGATTTTTTAATTTCCATTTGTTTTCTATTTGACAAGAAAAACAATATGTATATGTTACATCAATATTGAATTAAAATTTTTCAAATTCCATTTAAAATATAATTTGAAGGCGGCTTTCGAAATTTTTCATCTGGAATTAATCATCATATGAACAAGGTGATATGTAATTTTTAATATATATGTACCTAACTGGTGTCGATTTTCAATTACAGCCATTACACTAGGTATGGGAGTCGGTTCAGCATTAAGAAATGTTTCGGACCAAATATTGGGAATAGCCTCCATGACGTCATTCTGTACTTCTAAAGATATTTCTTGCAGTTTCTTGTTATATTCAAAGTGGTCTTGGTCTAATAAAACATAAGATACTTCCACGACCTCTTGACTAAGGGAAAATATATCAGCGGCTAATAGATGTAGTTGTCTAATTAAGGCGATATCTTCGAAAGTGCCGCCTTCGCGAAGATCAATCTTTTTTCTTTCTAATTTTCGGATATTACGAGAGGATGTTGAAGAACTGCAATTGGTAAGAATATAATTTGTATTTTTTTTTTTCATTTCTAAAGAATAATACTAAAATTGTACCTTTTGGAAACATTTGAGCTTACAGAACTTCTATTTGAAATTATACTTCCATATTCTGAATTTACGTCATCAAAATCGCCATTTTCCGTGACATCACAATGATAAAAATTTGTTTTTAATTTTTCATATTTCTTCCTTCGAATCTGCAAAAGTCTTTTAGTGTGAAGATTAAATCTACTTCCGGTTTCTAACATTCTATCAAAAAGGTCTTCTCTATATTTAATTAACGCAGGCTGAATTAGATTAACTAAAACACTTTAATAAAGTAACAATGGAAATAAAATAATTTTTACCTATTATCGATGGATGTGGTCTAGCTAAACAAATAGCCTTCTGGAACATCTTTTTATCGACAAATGTCTCAATAGCACTTTGAATATCATCTAGATAATGTTGGTAAATAAAAACTGCCTCGTCCACTCTTTCGTTATTAGCTAAATCTTTAGCAACAGTTTTAAGAGTTAGGTCCTTATCTTCAACTTTCAACAGAATTAAAATAGAAACCACTTTTTGCCAATTTAGAGCTAATTTATAGTAAAACAAAGCATCTTCGTTTAAACCAGCTCTTTCTAGAACAAATCCAGCTTCGTTGTGTTTTGATTTTAATCCCAAGGAATCGGCGTAAAGTTTTGAGATGAAAACAAAGTGGGTATCCGTAGGCTGTAAGTTCTTATATGCCATTTGTTGAGTTGAATGTTTCTTTATGAACTGGCCAATTTCAGTAGTAGTTTTATTTTTGGAACGTATTAAGTATTTTGTAGCAGCGTCATAGTCTTTTGCGCGTTCATTCATTGTATACCGTAAGTCGATTACATTATCGATAAGTTTTAGTTCTTCTAGTTCTGGAGTAAAAACTCTCGGATCCTCTGAGCAACAGGAATAAATTAAATAGAGAAAATCAATATTGTATAAAGTGTATGCAAATCTAATAACATCCTTGGCATGTTTGTAACGAAGAATTTGGTTTATAGCACGTTTGCAAACATCATATTGATTCTTTCGAAAAATCTGTACGATAGACTTCAATGCATTTTTAATAGAATAATGTTGAATTTGAAGCGTTACAATGCTCAAGAGATTTAATGCCGGATCGAATTGGACAAGACTTTTCATTATTTCGTTTAATATATCCAATTTCTTTCTGGTATATACCGGTAACAGTAAAGTATCAATGTAGCCTTTATACAAAGTTTGAAGGCAATTATCAAGCGATAATTCTGAGACTATATTGTTTAATAAAGAAATGCTTCCGGCAGCTTCAATAAATTCCGTAATATGATTAATAAATCGTCGTTGGTTTAAATCTATCAATAAATTCCAATTCAATCTTTGATGCCTTATTTGATTCACTGCTTCGGACCAACGATTTGCATTTAATAAGCTATCTATTCTGTCTATAGCAATTAATCTGCAAGTAATCGTTTCTAAATTCCCCCTAGGCATGGCTAGGATGATACGATCATCTTTACTGGTAACGCAAACAATTCTGGCACCTTGTTCAATTTCTCTTGAAAAAGTTGTCGGATCATGAATGTATTCGCTAGTGAAACGCTTGGTATGTAACAGGTAATGTTCATTTTCAATTTGAGTAAAAAGCAAGTAATTGCCATAAAGATAAAAAGATGTAACTTTAGCAAATATCATTCTGTCATTTAACATTAGTTCCATATGGTCAGTAAGTAAAAATTGATAATTTACTCCTTGGATTTCGCATTCAAAAGCGGACATTCCGTTTTTACTAGGAATTCCTAAAGCTCCACTATATTTTGAAAAATTTCCGTCATGATATTTGTAACAAACGGTACTTTTATCGGAAAAATGAAATTGATAGACATTTTCTGTTAAATAAAATGATATATCATTTACGGGTCTTTCAAAAGAAAGAGTTTGTTTGGCAAGAGGAGGAGGTATAATTTCTTGAGAAAAATTAGTAAAGAGGACGCTTGACCCGTTAATAACGGCAACTAAATCGTTGAATAC
>JABRWK010000016.1:918595-937042 GCA_013372445.1 Hypothenemus hampei | reverse complement strand
TTCTCGAATTCTTCTCTCACGGCGGGAAAACTTGACTTCCTTTACGTCGACCGATTGATAATTGATTCGTTTCTTTAATTTCTCCCTTGTTTGCTGAAAGTTTGTCTGAACGACACTTTTGAGTGAGAATTATATGTTTTGTATATGGCGCGCTTTGAACGGACCAATAGCATGCTTCTCATTCACAAGTCTAGTGGAATCTGAAATCTCGCCACCTGCACACACCGTAAACTTCTATTACTAATGTGTGGAACTGCCGTTGTTGACGCGAAGAACCAAAATCTGCTAGTGGTAGCGCTTTTTTCTCGTTGACGTTTTTCGATCTTAATTAGATCTGATATAGGGTAAATGTGCCTTAGTTCGGCCTTGCCAGATTATCGGCCACTTTGACACAACTCCATGATTTTATATCTATAAAATATGTATATATAGATATATTATTGTACAGGTGGCCGACAATTAACACATTTTCTTAAGTGGCCGACAATTGGTGCATTTACCCTGCCTATCTTTCTCTTTTCTACATATGGAAATATCGCAAGATGAATATAATCGAAGTAATTCAAACTCTTTAAACGAATTGAAACGCCGATTTTAATTGTTTTACCACCCTTAACTGGGAATTAATTAATTGTAGCGTTATTGAATGATAGTTGTGGCAATTAGCTATAAATATATTCTTCTAACTTAAATTTAATTTTGCGTTTAATAAGGCTTGTGTTTAATTCGGTTTTATCTTAAATTGTATTTTATATTTCTTTGTCAATTATTTTAAGTTTAATAAAATGAGAAAAAGCGGATGTGCCGTTAAAAATTGTATTCCTGTGCCCAATAATCATTGTATGTATGATTGCCTATTAAGAGTATTAGGAGTTACTCGTGATAAAATGGTGAAAGAAATTTTAAGGAAGAATAAAAACTAAATTATTATTTTATATTGTTTTATTTTTCATAAATATTGAAAATTGGGATTGAAATTGCGCTACTAAGCACATAGAAGTGATTGAGGGTACAATCGTTGATGTGTTGATATGCCCCTAATGTCAGTAAATTTCGGATTTGCTACCAGGGACACTAAAATAATTGTGGGTAAAATCATTGGATAGAATTTACGCACGTCTAACAGAATATGCAAATATGAGAAAACAAAAAATTTCGGATTTACTACCAGGGATAGAGAAGTTACTAGGAGTATAAAACCGTTGGGCAGTCAGTCAGTATGGAAATCGGAATTATTCCTTCGCCATTTTAATTTAAATCCTTAATGATTGCAAGATATTATTCAAATTTTTAAATCAGTCTAGACGTTAATTTATCTTTAAATAATAAGAACAGGCAATATTCTGTTAATATGTTATATAGGGTACCGCTTCTGATAGAAAAAATTGAATCAAACTGTACAAAACACAGAAAATCTTTGTTGAAAATACTTAAATCACATACTGTGTTGTCCTCATGTATGATGTTCAATATACAAATACTTATTTGCTTCACTGTGTATACGAGAATTAATGTTTTTAGTTGTAAAATAGATTAATTCTACTACTACTTTTAACTATAGGTCAACTTTTTAAAGTCACTTTAGTGTAGACTTTCATACTCTCAAGTAAAATATCGTCGTTGGGAATGCAAAAGGCGCTATGTAGGTTTTGACAAATCGTTCAGAAATAACAAATAACCTTTTTTTTAAGAATGCTATAGAACTGTTTCTACTATCCTTAGAAATATTATTATTAAATCTCTTGATTTTGATCTTTCATTGTGACATAGAGTTAAAAATCTACTAATCAACGCATAGCTATTTATCTATTTCCAAAATAAATACTAAATACATAGCGGATTTTATATTCGATCATTTTTATGTTAAATATTATATTTAGTTATACGGGGTTTTTTAAATGATGCGCATGAGTATTCTGAATGAATTGAATCAATAATTTCAATTTCTGTTTTTTTGCTACATAGCGCCTTTTGTATTCCCAACAACGATATTCATAACTTAATAGAAATAGAAAAAAATAATCAAAAAAGAATTTTGTAGCAGAGGCTCTCTAGGATATAGGGTAAATGTGCCAGTTCTCGGCCACCTGTACAATAATATATCTATATTACTACACAAAGTGTATTAAAAGTTACGGATTTTTTTCTTAAATGTAGGACACTCTGGCAACTATCGATACCTAAAATGGACTTTAGATAAAACTAAATTGCAGTTGCAGTGGCCATATGTCTCTCAACTGTCATTTTTGGAATCTGTTCACATATGAGTGTGACTAATCTTCCGATTCTCAACAAAGACGTCTAATGCAAAATATTATCATTTAAATTAAAGTTGATCTAGTTTGCTATTTCTATATTCTGAAATAGTTAAAATACATATTTTTAAGCAAAAATAAGTTCTTATGTTTTCTTTTTTCCAAACATTAGTGTATGAATCTGACTTGAAATTCTGATTATTTCCTTTTGCTGCATGATAACTAGTGGACTGAAGTATACTCGCTTCTAAGAAAAACTAATAGGGTTTCATTAATTAAAACATTTCCTATCATGCTCTTTTTCGATCAATTTGTTCCATCACTATATTAAACGCATGCATTTACCTTTGAGACATGGTACGTTAACAAAAAGTCTGAGGTAAATCAACTAAGTACTGATTTGTTCTTACTTTTCCTTGAAAAGTCTAAAGGTACACACAGCCATTACAATTGTTGGAAAAACGAAGCTTTTAGTTCTCCCTCAGTCCTAATGATTTTTACTTCTATTCTATGTTATTGTTGTTGATACTTATTCACCATATTTGTTTAACGTACGCAGCGCCTCCAACGGTAACTCATAATAACATAAAAATTAAATATTTCCATTTTAAAAGGCAGAATTTTAAACTTAAAGTTATACCTATCCATTATTTGTCTATTAATCCAGTAGTCAAGAAGACATTAGATTATCTATGGAAACGAATGACACCAGAAAAATAAAAATCCCGCCAAATAATATGCCTACAGATAGATAGACAACTATATGTCACATCTTGGTTTAACGTGACAATACATACCAAATGTCAAAAAACATTAAAGTCGTGTGCCAGAAATGAAAAGTGTGGTTAGAAATTTAAGAGACAAATATCGGAAAAATTAAAAATGTTAAGATTTTCACTGAAATCTTTAAATATCCTTAACAATATAATTAAGCAAAAACCTACTGCATTTATATTATTCGATAACAATTTTCGTTCAATTCTACAAGTTCAGTGCAATTCAGTAAATCAAAGATTTTATTCAAAAGGTAGTAAAAGGTGCATCCTAATACTGTTCTTTTTATTAACTTTATATTTGATAGATTCCAAATATCAAACACCTTTAGGAAATCTGTTGAGTAATAGCAAAGAAGTTAAGGAAGTTAACAAGGAAAAAGTAGGAGGAGGAGGAGGAGGAGGAGGAGGAGGAGGAGGAGGAGGAGGAGAAGAAGAAGAAAAGAAAAAACAACGGGAACAATCATGGCGTACAATGAAATTGACTTTAGTGTTTTTTGGAATAAGTTTTACTTGTTTGGGATCGTATTTAGTAGTAACTTTAGGTGCTCCTCAAAAGGACGATGAAGGAAATGTTATTAGAGATCAGTTCTCAGATTCTTTCGTCATTACAGCATATTTAATGAGAACCTTCAGGGAACTCAAGTTTTACAGTAAGGTTGTTATCAATGTTTATTACTTGAATCTGCATTAATCAGGTACCAAAATTACCTTACTGTATTATAGCTACTGAAAGAGCCATCAAGAGAAAAACTACTGCCAGATCCATTGACATATCCTTATGTCCAGCCAAAATACACTTTAGTTTTAGAAGTTACTGATGTTTTAGTACATCCTGATTGGACTTACAATACTGGTTGGAGATTTAAGAAAAGGCCTCGTAAGTTTTATTAATGTAACAATTAGAATTCATTGAATGAATATGTACTTTTAGTGTTGGACTATTTTCTTGAATCGCTGAAAGATCAATATGAAATCGTAGTTTACACTGCTGAACAAGGAATGACCGTATTTCCATTGATAGAAGCAATTGACCCAAAGAACATAATTGCGTATAAACTAGTTAGAGATGCTACACATTTCAGTGGAGGTCATCATGTAAAAAGTTTAGAGAAATTAAATAGGGATCTCTCGAAAGTTATTTGTATTGACTGGAACAGTAAAAATGTGAAATTTAATCCTGAAAATTTATTTTGCATAAAACGGTGGACTGGAGACAATAATGACACTTCATTATTGGATTTGGTCGGTTTTCTAAAAGGTCAGTAAACATTTCAGGTAATAATACCTAACATAAATAATATACAATTACTTATTTTTATACTAGCAATTGCTGATAATGACATAGACGACGTTAGGGAAGTGCTTAAGGTATACAGACAATATGATGACCCCATAGAGGCATTCAGAGAGAAACAAAAACGTTTCATAGACCAATTAGAAGCTCAAGCTGCGGCAAAAAGAGAACAGGAAAAAAGTAAAGTGTCCAGATGGACCCCAAGTTTTTTAAGGAGGAGTTCATATTAAATCTCTTTGGACTATACGACAATAGCTAATAAATTAACATTGTTACGGCAAGCTGTTACTATTAAACGTGTTCTATAGATACTATTTCTAATTAAATAGAAGTGCAACATGAAACATTTCAAATTTTATTACATATTTCTAATACGTAAGACATTTATTACAAATTTGATGACATGTGTACTTATTGTTAGTTTGAAAATAAACAGGGTCTTGCCTATGTACACAGCTTGAGTGTCTTAAAATAATGTTTTAAAAACGCATTTGAATCGAAGTTTTTATTTAATTGATGGCATTTACATGAAAAACTATACAATTGGTGGTAACTTGACACAAATATTTTGATACACTACAAATAAAATAACATAAATATACTCTAAGAATGGCATTTGTGCCATTTCCAGTTAGGAACCCTTCTTAAAACAGCCCTCGTAGTTACATTTCTCTTCCTAGGTGGATATTCATATTATAAATCCCGCCTTTGGCAAAATAACTTTTAAGATACCTTCAATAATAGAAAAATATTGTTTAGAGAAAATATAAGTTATCTATATAGATCTGGTCAAGTATTTTGGATAAATATATGACAAATTGACAGGAAGTATATACATATATAAAGAAAACATCAAGATTTCAATAGAAAAATCGAGCATCATTTCTAGCAGTCATATAGTCAAAATACCATTTAGCTTTATTCCTTTTTAGTTCTCTAAGTTTGAATCTCTGAAAGTACCATTCACTCGCTTTTTCTCTGTTTCTGATATTAATGCGAGAATTTCCATACAGATTGAAATACCATTGGCCGTTTATACTTTTATTTCCATTCTTAATTAATAAAGTGTTTTCTTCAGGGAGGGTAGTAATATTGATTATTTCCATAGTTTCTTTCACGGGATTATACTTTATATACCAGTCTCCATGGAAATTAGGTTGTTTCTTGAAATGTTGCTTGGATGCTTTCTTAAATTTTTTAATTTTTCCTTAATGACTTTAAAATGTTGTTTTAATTTGAAAGTTTTTTTCATGTCAGCTTGAAAATTTTTGACTTTTTTTGGCTTTTCTTTTTTATCAATACTCTTATTCTTGTTAACATTCCAAGTGTTCTTTTTGCAATATCCAGAAGATTGTTTATCATTTTTAGCCGATAAATATTCATGTCTTTTATTTTTTTCTCCCAATTTCGGTTCATTTCTTCTCAAATCATACTGCCTTTTATTCTTGTATGCTTTTTCAGTATTATCTGCTTGTGGCTTTCTCCATTTCCGTATTATTTCCTTTTCCTTTGCAGCCAATTCTTGCTCTTTTATGTCTAAAGCACGTGCCTTTGTTTGCAAAAATATTCTGGTCTTTTCTAGATAATTTTCGCTATCTTTTTGCAATCTTTTCACACACCTCTCAAACACTTTTATAGAGTTGGTTTCCTCAAGTTTCTGTTGGTAAAAACAAAAGTCTATAATCAACTTGGACATTTCTGAATCCAGTTTATTAACAAAACGAGCGTGATCAACTGGTACTTTACTATGGTATTCATGGTTATATTCGTCAAAATATTGCTGGATTATTAAAGCACTTATGAGCATAGTAAGGGAAAGAAAAAGTCCAATTGCTAGAGTCTGCAATTGGCCATCTTGTGTAAATCTGTTTGGCACAGTAGCCAATTTTGGTGGATTGGAATTGTCACAGGTAGATTGAAATTCAGTTAATTCCTCTTCTGGTACTAACTCCAGAGCTGATTTATTTTTATCGGAAATTTCAATTCTGTCCTAATAAAACAATGGTGGTAAAAATTTAGTATTCGATTATAAAAAAAAATACACACAAAATTTTGATTGCCATTAATCGACTCTTGATTAGTTTGAGAATCCGAAGATTCAACTTTAGGGTTTTTAATATATTCCTCCGTTAATGGTTGTTCATGTTCTTCTTCTGAGCAACTATCTGTGGGATAATCATTGATTATACTAAAGCTACCATCGGATTCAGGTTCAGAATCAGATGGTGACCGTGATGGAGAACTGAGGAACAAAGCTTCTTCAGCACAGTCAATTCCATTCACAATGAGCCATTTATCTTCATCCATTGTTCTTTAAAGAGACAGAATAGTTATTCTTAAATTGTAGTGAAAAGAGTTAGATTCAAATTTGCCAGCATTATTAATATTAATGCGCCAACATGTAATTTACGCACTTTCAGGTAGTTAAGAAATTTGGACAAAGACAATACATATAATAAATTAAATGTCAATTCAAACTACATTAAAATTTAAATAATAAAAATAATAAATGAATAGAAACAATTAAATTATAATTGTTATTCTGTTGTATGATTGAATTTTAAATAATAAAAATATGTACATACTAAAATGTTATCAAAACAAATAAATACGTATCACAAAATCAGACACAAACTGCTATCAAGGACGTATTTGTCAATTGTCAAATAAATATTGACATATAAATTTTTAGTATTATAATTTCCTTTAAGTTGAATACAAATTGATTTATATTTAAAAATTTTTAATAAATTATTTATGACAAAAACTCGAAAATTCTCATTTGATATTTTCGATATGCATATTAATTTGCTCTAAATTCTTTCATAGTAGAAAATTGACATAAGAACAGATATTAGCTCTCCAACGCCCTCTAGTAGAAGTTCATAGTACAATTTGGTTTATGCCTTTTGTCTTGAAATTTTCTTGATCGAACTTTAGACGCAATCCACTAGAGGGCATTGAAGTATTCAATATATTTATGGTATAAATTTAAATTTTTATTCGGCATTATCGAATACCTAATATGTTTATTTTCTTTTGTTTGACTAGAATAAGGAATATGTTACAATAATATCAACATTATTGATTAGCATTATGATTTTCCACTTTTAGTATTGCAGAAAGGCGAAAGTTGTCGATGGCACGCCTATGATTATCAGTTTGAAAACGTTTTGCGTGGACCAAATGAACTTGGGGCCATTAACGTTGTGGAATAGATCACAAGCCGTCAGGTGAGCGGCATTCTAGGTATATACCTGATGGCGGGTCGGCAAACGGCGCTAAGAATTAACCACGCCTCTACCATCACAATTGTTTTTTACCATGCGGGGTACCTTATATACAACCGTGACAGCCTAGCAGGCCTTTGTATCGTGCAGCGGTTATATATTTTTATTCGTCAATGATGACAATAATTTTTTTTCGGGTAATGGATGCTTCAGCTTCAACGGAATTATAAAATAAAATTCTTGCGAAAAAAGTTGATAAGAGGTTCGAGGAACACATAATAGGCGGGTAAACAATAGACTATGTAAAATAGCTCGAATATTGAGAGCCCTGGACGGTCTTAGGTAGGTATAAACGTTCTATATTGGGGGGTTCATCATCAATATGTCTCAAACATTATGAACCTATAATTTTCCAAATTTCAACTAAATCGCGTGTTCCCGTTTGGCCACGGGCATCTGCGTCGTCTTGGTTATTAACCTGCTGCTGTTCGTAGTCTGACCGAGCATTATCTTAATTTCTTAGCGTGTAAAGTGTCCTAAATAAAATGCTCTTTTTATATAGGCAATATTAAACGGGCGTCTGATCGAAGGAATCATATTAAAAACCACTTTCAATTAGGTATGTATTAACGTTAACCTCATCATGCATGTTATTAATGTAGAACTAAGACCATTTTGAACGTCAATCTTCATGTTCAACTAAGTACATATGCATATTTGATTTTTTGAAATTAATAACATTCCCGTTTACGTTAAATATGTTTTCAACCAATGACCAAATGGCATTTCTATTCGATTTTTGATCAAATGGAAATGTAGCTTTTTACTGCTAAAATGAATTCGATTATTTTAGGAATGATGCCACAAATCTTTTGAAATTTTCAGGAACAATAATTATAGTCTGGGGGAGAGAGACAGAGAGCGAGACAGAGAGAGAGAGCGAGCGAGGTGGAACGATCCGAGCACATATTTGACAGGCCATAAACGTAGTAATAATATTCTTGCGAGCGCCACGTTTGACATCAGGGTTGAATTATGGTCGTTTCTAGACATCCTAATGAGAACCTATTGGCGGTCTTCTCTCTGTTGGGTTTTGTTTAGTGCTCCAGCTAACCCGTTTCGGGGCACATGGCATCTTTAAAACACCTTTACCAGTTTTGCCGTAGTAGGTTCAACCATTTTTCCAATTAATCAGGTCCCCCGAAGATAATTGAGGAAGTGATCCGAAAAGTTTCGACTTTTTTTCAAATTTTAATTTGGAACCTATTTCCAAGATATGTATGTGTGTTTATATGTGCGAGTTCTAACGGAATGGGTACCGAAGATTGTAATTTATTTCAGTTTACAAATAGGAATAGCGTGATCAGATAGAAGTTACGGGGATTCGCATGCAGAGATGCCATCTGCAGATAAATGTAATTAGCGTGCTAAAGTTTAGAACGGTGTGTAGGTATATGTATGTATATTGTGTATGTACAATACCATAATAAGTAGGTATTATTTGTAAAAAGGTCTAAATTAAAAATAAAATTTACGGAAATACAACTAAAAGCCAGTGGTTAGCTTCAAGGGTGGTCTTGTTTAAGACTAAAGTTAACAGGCTTACAAAGTTACCCCTTTCATGTATTTACACCACACTGGTCATGTCAGCTCCCATAATAGACAATTGCTAAAACATTTTCCACTATATGGGCAGTAATAATAACGAGTTTTACCTTAATACGTCTTGATTTTTTCTACAATAGCCTTTCGGTAGGAGCGACTCCATTTATATACAGCTATAGATCATTAGAGCATTTTGAGCTACTGACGCGCGATACATCGTCCATATATCATGATACATTGACGCATCAAAAATAGAAAAAGGAAAAAATGTAAAGACGTTAAGTTCGCTTTGAAATGTTATAAATGACACTCGGAATTTAGAGTCACCAAATATGCAGTAGTACATATGAATTTGAATAGGGTAGGATAGGTGGTCTCTACTTGCTTTAATGATTTTTATCGAATGGTGGGTATTATGGACGGGTGTTATTAATTAATTCGGGAAAATGTTAATTTACGCCAGCCAGTACTTGTATATTCAGAATAAAGTAGACGATACTTGCTTGGATGAATGATTTAATTGCGCTCGGGGATCGGAACTCAAGAGTTAACTGAAAATGTAAATGAGAAACTGGGGGTAGCCAGTAAATAAACCTTTTTCCCTGACCACAAGACGAATCGTTTTTGAATAACGTACAGTCATTGCGATGTTTTCGGGTATTGGCTCTCCCCGGGTCTAAAATGTTAGGGCTGCAACTCTAACGACAATTCCATTCCGGGGTTTTTATTTATTTTGTCTCGCATTAGCATTTTTCGTAAATTTTCTTTCGTTAAATCTATTACTCGACAACGTTTTAAGCAAATTGAATACAACCCGTTTCTGCTTAAGGATTCTAATTTCCCCACTTATTTAACTGCCAGGCTAACACATTAAACTTAACTGTTTCGCATAAATGTTGTTTTATGTTTTTGATCGAATTGATTCGAATGGTTGATGTTGCCAGATTCTCGATAGTGCTTCCAAGTCGACCGGTTTCTTTTCGTTACTACTCCGAAATGAAAGGCTAATGGCATGTTCAGTTGCCCGGAAAATGTGAGCACCTAAAAATACCTATTTAGTAAAGTAGAGATGCGGACCACCCCGAGTAGCTTGAACAGTATGAGCATTGGATTAAAAAACCAAACCGATTCAATTACACAACACAGTAGCTTTCATTCGACACCTATAGTATATATTTCACTTATGTGCTACAACTACATAGGCATATACATATTTATATGCACGTATGTGCTATAAACATATTCAATAACAAGCCAGTACCACTCCGACCTTCATTAGGAGGTTAAATCATTATTCGAAATGACAAATAAAATTTATAAAAGGGACTATTTCTCAGTGTCAGGAGGCATCATATTTCACTTCGGATGGTCGTTTGTAGGTTTACGGATATAAAAGACCTGAATCCCATGCACTATTATTACATCATAAATACTGTTCTTCTAGATGACAGACATTACCATTCTTTATATGTGAAACTCCGCTCCGTTCCGCGACATTTTTTTCCAATAGGGTTCGTGCTTCACATTTAACATTAGGTGGAGGACCTCCTAACGGATTTGGGTTTCGATTCGATTCGAAATCAAATTCACTTGAAATCACAATAAATCATTTTGCGACATTCAAAATAATAATAATGATCATTCCAAGTGGCATCTCGAGTTTTTCGCACCTATTTATACACAAACTACTTGATATGTATGTGAATCCCAGCTACGTTTGACATTTAATGGACCGGACAGTAGCTTTTAAAGGATTGAAAATACATTCTGCAATTTCCGGAAAAGCATGCGGATTCGAAAATAAAAGGTCAGTAAGTATTTCGTTCGGGCTTTAGCTCTTTACATTTTTATTCTTCCTCGGGGAACAGTTCGGGCCCGATTCGTCGTCCGCGCCGCTAACGGAAAAGGGAATAAGAATTTAAAATGACAGCGTCGAATGTGGGGATTTTCATAAGCCGCTCATACTCCTTTTAGTTCGAATAATAATTGTCTTTCAATAGGGAAAACGAACGAAAGCCATAGGTATATAAAACGGATAGGTACAACGGGCAACTCTGTTATAAATGAAAATGGCGTTAAAAATGTATTCAGTAGAAGGCACTACATAAAACCAAAAGTTGAAATTATCTCATTTTTCACATTTAATCCTTCTTCTTTGTATTAAACATTTTTAAGGGGGTGGGAAGTCATAATTAAACGCTCCACTCCTCTAAAAATTATTATTAAAATTTATTATTTTATTTTAATAAACCGTTTGTTATTTTTGTCTTCAGCTCGAATGGGGGTACGTAAGTGCCCATTTCATTTTTTTATTTTTTATAATTTGTGAGTTGAACTTGCAGAAAAAAATGAATATCCGCGGAAGTATTATAAAGAAAATATATTGACGGTACGATAAAGAGGATGGCTGTATTGTATGTCATCAGGCGGTGTGATATATGTGGCCATATTTCAGACAGAGACACTGGACTTTAGCAGAGATGATATCTGGCACTTCCGTAGCAAAGCACTCGGTCTTGGCGAGACGACAAGTGGTTATTTACTGGCCATAAAGTCTTACTTATAATTTATATAGATAATACACGTTATCTAGGCCGAGTGAGGGTATTTAGCAGTGAGCTTTTCAGTCGCAAAAAAGAACGATAATTTACTGTTGTTTTAACGGAAAAAAAATTGCGTTTTAAAAAAATCAGCTTTCTAATTGGTTTGCGGGTCCCTCCTACCGGTAATAATGACCGTTTCTGATTGGCTTTTGTCTGAATCCTCATCAATTTTATTCCGAAAGAAAATAAAACCCTTTTGTCAAAGATTCTACCTTGTCTTGGCAATGATTAAACGATGTTTGGCCATTTTATTGTTGAAAATTACGTAATTAAATAAATCGAACTATGTGTTGGCTAAATTTTCCCAAAATATTACTGGTAACACGTTGCCTATACCTGTATGCCCTGACATCTGACATTTGCTAATGATTAAACAACGTCTCGTCAATTAATAATTAAGATTCGTCATTAAATCTAATTCGAACGCATAAAAGAAAACCTTTCGAAGAAAAAAAAGAAATACATGATCGATGAATGGAATGGAAAACTTAAGATTACTGACTGAAAAGGTGATTCGTCAAATTTGGTATTCTTTTCGGAAGTTTCCTTGCGTTTGGACAATAGCGTGAATCCTCGGGAGGATTTGCGACAAAGAGGGTGCGAAACAATGAAAAGAAAATGTAGGAAAAAGGCCGGCCAAAGTTCGTGATACATATAGATATACTTTTTCATCAATAACTCACTATCGCTCCCATGAAATATGGAATTGTGGTTTGTGAAATGATGTATTGCGCGAACTGAAAATTCCATGTCTAAATAGACATAGAATATTTTATAATAACTAGATAGGTTTAAATTTAGAATTTCTAATTGTATGATATCTTCAAAATAGTGAGAGAGAAAGAGAGAGAGGCAGAGAGGAGAGGGATAAATTACATATGATTAAAAATCCTGAAACTGCAATTCCTCCTATATAATTTAGGAACATAATCGGACGGCATCAAAAATCCTTGATGCTTATTTAAACGAAAAAAATTACGTATCATTGGCTCGTAATCGAACCCGATTGGTAGAAGCAAAATGTTTGTAACTGAAACGATTAACTAAAACTTTTATGTTTATCGTATGATGAGAACCACGCGAGGTTCGTTCGGCGACCGTGGTTTGTTATTTTCAAAATAACCACGTTTATACCGAAAAACTAAGAGGGAAAAGCAAGGGTTGGAGTTAGATTGATAACGTCTCTAGAATTATTAGCTCAACTACTCACAACTCGGAACTAATTAAAAATATATCAAGCAATTGTTGACAAGCTGAAATAGTGATGTTATCACTTTGAAATTTATCGCCCTTTCCATGATTATTTTCATTTTAATAGACTGCCAAGCGTGTTTTAAGGAATAATCATAGTGATTCATCAGGGATGGTCTTAATTTCCCGCTGATTCTTAAACAGGCACGTCATGTGACGTTATCTGTCAAATCGGACAAATTGTGTTTACATGCACACACACACACACACACACACATACACACATACACACACACAGACACACATTGCGTAGGGGTTAAATTGGGGATTGAACCGCGCCACAACCCCAACTCACTTCCGGGGCACCTGGCTTATCTAAAGGCCGATCATTAACACCACGTCGCAAATTCATAACTGTACCTACCTAGTTTACAAGTACCATGAAAAGCTTTGAAATAAAGCGTTAAACAACCGCGAATGTCACTTTGTATAGGGTAACTCCGACGATAGAATTAAATTAACTGGATTTACCTGCTGTACAAGCCGTATTAATGGGAAAAACTAATGGATAACCTTACACCTTGTTAACATCTAGTGTTTTCCTTGGGTAACTAGAAATTGTAATGATTTGACTTTTGACACGTTTACTCTGCGTCACGTGGCGGTGCTTGCAATCACAATTTTCAGTAGAATGAACACGCATATAGGCAATTTTTGCTTTATTATTATTATCATTATATGTGGGTGCCTCTACATACTAGCTGCTTTCGTTTGCTTTATGATTCCTAATCATGATCCATTCTCAACCAATCAAAATACAGAATTTTTAAAATTCACCAATGAAATTGAATTATTTAGATCATGATTGACAATCATAGGAGCAAACGAAAGCAGCTACTATGTACCGTGTGTTCAATAATTGTTATGGTCAGGTCGCTTATGTTTGGCATTTGCCATAAAAAACGTATGTCTTTGCTAGCATAAATTAATAAATTCAAGAAATAAGATGACATTTACTAAATGTCATTTAATGACAATTAACCTCAAACTATACGAATGGCGCTACGTTCACGTTAGAAAGAGAAAACCACAGCCAACCACGACCATAATTATTGAACACCCGTTATCAGGTGTTCAAAAAAAAACTTATCAAGTAGGCTGTGGATCGACTTGTAAACAAAGAACGTATGGCGATTTTTAACTCGCCGATTTCCTAAAAACTAAAAACACAAGTTGCGGTTATGTTGATTTGTTGTCAAGGAAAATCGGCGAATTAAGAATCGCCATACGTTCTTTGTTTACAAGTCGATCCACAGCTTATTTGATAAGTTTTTTTTTTTTTTTTTTGAACACCCGATAAGTATACACCTACCTATTTGTTTGTGTAGATACATTCACGAAATCAAGCAGGAAAATCGATAAGAAAGGTGTGTCAAATTTTATTCTTTTAATTTTTGAATTATTGGGACCTTTAATGGCCTAAAATGTGTGCATTCTTCGTATTCAAATTTAAATGTACCATATTTTACTACTGCATCACATTTCGAACTATGTATTCTACATACATATACATGTATATCGTTTAAAGCCGAATTCCAATTAGGTTTGGCTGCGTCACGAAAAAGCGGTAGTAGTCGCCAAATCAGCAGCCTTAATGTAAAACGTGACATTTTAAGTTAAAACGAGACGCGATTTGTACGATAGATGGATTTTCTCACTCATACGTTACATAACTGTCTAATTAGCCGCATCCCAGACTAATTTCGTTAGGATTTTCACACGCAAACCGATATTTTTCTTTTTCGTTTTTATCTTCGTGCAACTTTCAAACAATACTTAGATGTATATACTATGTATGTATGCATGTATGTAAATGAACGAAATATGTACATACCGAATGGTAATAATAGTAAGTCAGCTGTTACAAGGTTATTTCGAAAATAAATAGAAGAAAAAGTTGAAATTGTAGACGCGATGTCTGGTTGTCCTGCGGGCAAGTCCCCGAAACTCGAAAATGACTTTTAGTGATTAAATCACAATTAATTTTCTAAGACATTTCGAAAATTACATATAATTTAACAAATTCTTAATTGCTATATTCCTGGAACGGCACCGTTGACCCTTGTCAAAATTTGGCCGCCGGTCACACCGTGTTATTAACGTGTCACCCTTGTTTCACCTTCTCTCGAAAACTATTTGGGCTTAACGGATTCGGATACAAACAATATTTGTTGCATCCCTTGTTCGAAGGAAAACGAAACAATCAAGTTCAGTTATTAATTATTCCGGTCAAGCCAAACAATTATTTTGCCGATTAGTTAACAATAACAAGTGTTATAAAACAATAATTCTTTATAGAAAATTAAAACAGATTCGGTCAGTATCCAGTGGTGATTGGAAATGAATACGGCCTCCTGGGGCGGAAACTTGCATGCCCCCCCGCAGTAAGTCACACAGACTCATTATTTACAGGGCTGCGGGCCCCTTTGCCAAGACGTACGGACGACCAGCCGCAATAGCCTTCAAGGTCATCAAATATGTACGTCGCTTCTTTGTTTTTTCCAAATTGGTTGCGCTGCCAACATTATCAGTTTCCGTTTTCGAAACGTTGGCGGGAAAATAAAACTCGAAAATTCATTTAAGACATCTATATTGTATTTGAGATTTGGCCCAAAGGCGACGATACATTTTGATTTTTATATACAACGGTTGCAAATGACAAAGTTGGAGTGCGAGTCAAAAAAACACAGAAAAATAATAACAACCGAGTGAATTTTAATATTCGTATACCTTAAGGACAGTTGAATTGATGACAAAATCCTTTCAATGTACGTATTTACAACTATGTATACCTACATACATATATGTATTGGTAAGACAGCGATATATACAAGGTTATTGCACATTTAAATTTACATACTTAATTAGAATTAAAGTGTTCTCACAGGGATGAATACATAAGGGGATACTTACATATACACATGTATGTATGTATGTATGTATGTATGTATGTATGTGGATAAGGTATAGATCTCTTCTAAGTACATATTTGCGAACATTTTTTAATAAAATGAATAGATTAGTGATAGCGATACTTAAGTACATTATCGGAAACAAATCAGTTCGCTTTGAAATTGAAAATACAATTTAGATCTACAAATTCAATTGCATATCGTTCAAAATGTAATTTTATCATAAAAATGAACTTTCCNAAGAACGTATGGCGATTTTTAACTCGCCGATTTCCTAAAAATTAAAAACACAAGTTGCGGTTATGTTGATTTGTTGTCAAGGAAAATCGGCGAATTAAGAATCGCCATACGTTCTTTGTTTACAAGTCGATCCACAGCTTATTTGATAAGTTTTTTTTTTTTTTTTTTGAACACCCGATAAGTATACACCTACCTATTTGTTTGTGTAGATACATTCACGAAATCAAGCAGGAAAATCGATAAGAAAGGTGTGTCAAATTTTATTCTTTTAATTTTTGAATTATTGGGACCTTTAATGGCCTAAAATGTGTGCATTCTTCGTATTCAAATTTAAATGTACCATATTTTACTACTGCATCACATTTCGAACTATGTATTCTACATACATATACATGTATATCGTTTAAAGCCGAATTCCAATTAGGTTTGGCTGCGTCACGAAAAAGCGGTAGTAGTCGCCAAATCAGCAGCCTTAATGTAAAACGTGACATTTTAAGTTAAAACGAGACGCGATTTGTACGATAGATGGATTTTCTCACTCATACGTTACATAACTGTCTAATTAGCCGCATCCCAGACTAATTTCGTTAGGATTTTCACACGCAAACCGATATTTTTCTTTTTCGTTTTTATCTTCGTGCAACTTTCAAACAATACTTAGATGTATATACTATGTATGTATGCATGTATGTAAATGAACGAAATATGTACATACCGAATGGTAATAATAGTAAGTCAGCTGTTACAAGGTTATTTCGAAAATAAATAGAAGAAAAAGTTGAAATTGTAGACGCGATGTCTGGTTGTCCTGCGGGCAAGTCCCCGAAACTCGAAAATGACTTTTAGTGATTAAATCACAATTAATTTTCTAAGACATTTCGAAAATTACATATAATTTAACAAATTCTTAATTGCTATATTCCTGGAACGGCACCGTTGACCCTTGTCAAAATTTGGCCGCCGGTCACACCGTGTTATTAACGTGTCACCCTTGTTTCACCTTCTCTCGAAAACTATTTGGGCTTAACGGATTCGGATACAAACAATATTTGTTGCATCCCTTGTTCGAAGGAAAACGAAACAATCAAGTTCAGTTATTAATTATTCCGGTCAAGCCAAACAATTATTTTGCCGATTAGTTAACAATAACAAGTGTTATAAAACAATAATTCTTTATAGAAAATTAAAACAGATTCGGTCAGTATCCAGTGGTGATTGGAAATGAATACGGCCTCCTGGGGCGGAAACTTGCATGCCCCCCCGCAGTAAGTCACACAGACTCATTATTTACAGGGCTGCGGGCCCCTTTGCCAAGACGTACGGACGACCAGCCGCAATAGCCTTCAAGGTCATCAAATATGTACGTCGCTTCTTTGTTTTTTCCAAATTGGTTGCGCTGCCAACATTATCAGTTTCCGTTTTCGAAACGTTGGCGGGAAAATAAAACTCGAAAATTCATTTAAGACATCTATATTGTATTTGAGATTTGGCCCAAAGGCGACGATACATTTTGATTTTTATATACAACGGTTGCAAATGACAAAGTTGGAGTGCGAGTCAAAAAAACACAGAAAAATAATAACAACCGAGTGAATTTTAATATTCGTATACCTTAAGGACAGTTGAATTGATGACAAAATCCTTTCAATGTACGTATTTACAACTATGTATACCTACATACATATATGTATTGGTAAGACAGCGATATATACAAGGTTATTGCACATTTAAATTTACATACTTAATTAGAATTAAAGTGTTCTCACAGGGATGAATACATAAGGGGATACTTACATATACACATGTATGTATGTATGTATGTATGTATGTATGTATGTGGATAAGGTATAGATCTCTTCTAAGTACATATTTGCGAACATTTTTTAATAAAATGAATAGATTAGTGATAGCGATACTTAAGTACATTATCGGAAACAAATCAGTTCGCTTTGAAATTGAAAATACAATTTAGATCTACAAATTCAATTGCATATCGTTCAAAATGTAATTTTATCATAAAAATGAACTTTCCATACCTACAACACAATTTCCTAGAGAGATCGCTATACTAACACGTGTATCCATGTACTTATGTATAATTATTTATGTATATATAAATAGGTGTATGTATGTATATACAAAAACAAATGAGTATTTTAAACGACTGGCTATTCTAATATGTACATAAATAAGTATGTATAATAAAATAAAAGTATGTATATTTTACGAATCTTTTGTACAATGTACTACATACAAGCGCATAATAAATTAAGTATATAGA
>JABRWK010000016.1:905281-918054 GCA_013372445.1 Hypothenemus hampei | reverse complement strand
TTATTGCATTTTCTGTTTGGCAATTAAATGTTATGAAACGCACTTTTCACAGCACGAATACCAAGTTCGATTTTCATTTAAAATGTTTAATTTAAAAATTCAATTTTAAATTTTTGTCAATGTCAAAATCTATTCAAAAAAAAGCCGGATACTTTCGTACGTTCACGAAATGATCCGATCTTATGCTATTTAAAGGTTTCTCCCTCGTTCCGATTCCTATACACCCTTTATCTAAAAGTGATTGTTCGGCTTAGTCTACGTACATACAAGGTGTTCCAGAATGGTTGGGCCAGCTTATAACATTTAAATTACAAAGGATATTGGTTTGGAACACAAACTGACTTATAGCTTTATTCAAGGGCTTTTAAATATTATAATTTAAGTCTCTGCAACGTTGTCAATTCTTTCAAAGTTTTCATCCTATCCAAGTAATTTTTTAATGCATTCATGTATATTTGTTTACGTTATTTTATAAATTTTTCAATTCTCACTATGACTTATTAAAGAATTTAAATCGATTGATAAAGAAAAAGTTATTTAGATCTAGATAGCCATGAGTGTCGATAAGCGTTGAAAATGATAGTTTTGCTGAGAAATGTCATTTAAACCTTTGCCATGGTATCATTTCTAATTATTTTACGTTCTTCAATTTTAAGTGTTATGTTTATTGATTTTAAATAAATTTTAAATGTTCATTTTTTTAAAAAACTATTTTTGTTTAAAATAGAAATCCCTTGTCGTTCTAGCAGTATAAACTGATGAAATCATTCTGAGACACTCAGTATATTATTTAGTCTATGACTGGAGTTAAGAAAAAGTGAAAAAATTCACAAAAGTACCAGAGACAAAAATGATAATCTCCATTTTTGATTATTCTTTTTTAATGTATTTTTTTATGTTAAACAAGGTTATTTAAACAATTTTTAAAGCCATGTATGCATATTGCGAAACAGGATCCTTTTGTTTGTGTTATCCATCCCGATGGATATATGTATTGGTTACTGTTAGAAATAATAAGATTCTTTGTTTTTGTTTTTTTTATTTTTTTAATATATGTATAAAACAAAAGGGTATTTATTGATGAATATTTGAGTGTAGTCGTTTGACATATACATTTTATGAATAACCACTGCGGAACGGCCTGTACGAATTTTATGTAATCATATACACACACAATACATATTAAGTTCGTTCAATATTCAAAATCAGTTTGATTTTAAAAATAGATCTAAAAATATTGTTTGCGTGAAAAATATGGACTTGGTATAACAAGAAATGTCCTCGTTGTTTGAAAGGCAAATGCAATATACGTTACCTTTCGAAAGTCTATTAATGCGTTCGTACCATAAACACAACGTTAAGATGTCAGGGATGACTCTAATGCGTATCTGACATTATAACAGGCATTTGGTGCTAAAATAAAATAGCGGA
Source organism: Hypothenemus hampei (assembly GCA_013372445.1). Classification (NCBI taxonomy): domain Eukaryota; kingdom Metazoa; phylum Arthropoda; class Insecta; order Coleoptera; family Curculionidae; genus Hypothenemus; species Hypothenemus hampei. Next base: position 916,623 of record JABRWK010000016.1, on the reverse strand, counting down.
AAAAGAAAAACTGTAACTGGACAAACGATTTTCCACAATAGTCAATTAAATTAGCCGTTTTATTTTATAACATTGCGCCTGGTGTCGTGATAAAAAACCATAATTGGTCATTAGGCACTGTGCTTTAATTACGGATGTAAAACCTAAGACCATTTTAGCGGTATTTTAAAGAATAATACATTTCATTATATGGTTGAGTTCACGCCGCTAAATGAACTTTACTTTAATGAGTTTCATTGTCTAGAGATGGCGTGGTGAAGAATATTTATACTTATGTACTTTATACTTTTTATTTCGATTCATCTACGCCACTGGTCCCGCGTACGGTAAGAAATTCCATTTTTAAGGAGTCGTCACAATTTGACAGGCATGTATAGCATTTAATGTGACACTTGAGGCAAGAAAAATTTAAAACAAGCCATTATATCTTGTCCACAGACTATAAAAATGTTCGGCCTTTTTGATTGTCTCTTGAAACCTATTATACCTGCCACGAGGATAGAAATATATGATTTTCGAATTTAAACGAAAAGTGTCACGCAACAAAGGTTCTTGGAACAACTTTTTGGGACTTAATGACTCGTTTTATTATAGTTGTTATTACTTGGGCAGCTTCTTTTGGTGTCTTTTTTAAAAGTCAGCAATTGCTTTTTATTATCGGTTCAATTATATGCTATTTTATTTCAAGTTAAAAGGCTGCAAGCACGAACGAATTTAAAAAAGCTTACTTACAAGTGAGTAGCACAATTGCCCAATGTCCTATTATTATTTTGTTTTTAGATTTAATCATTAACGCATTCATTGCTGTAACTGTTAAATGATTAAATGTAGAATTGAAACAATCCGAAAGTTTAATTAGAAACTACGATTTAACACTTCCATGGGTGGTCTGAGACCGACAAAAGTGCGTTTGTTTCTAAATGTAACAAGGAAATCACTCGTGTAATTGAAGCAAGGCCCTTTCGTTGCAAACCAGGTAGCCAAAATAATCGAAACGTCATTTGCCGTTAATAATACTCGGGTCGATTTTGCAAGAGGCCCTTTTTGGTACTGTAACGAATTTAAACAATTATGAATATGTAATCGGAGAAGTCATCCGGAAAATCATATTTTAATTAAACGGCTTTTAAAGGGCGCTTTTTCTCTCTCGACTATCGTTGCAGTGAAACTCCATCGCTAGAGTATTATCATTTTCTGCCTTATTAACTTGGGCTACTCGTCAACTGTAACGAGATATTGTTTAAAACAGATTTATCCCAACCAATCGGTGGGATAAGATGGTAGGTAGATGTAGATGTAGGTACTTTTGCTCGGAATTCGATACGTTCTTGCTATTGTGTTTATTTTTTTTCTCTTATGGGAAATGGAACTCGAATTTTATTACAATTTTTTAACTTAAAGCCAACAACAAAGCATTCTCTAACCGTCTGATTTAAAATTACTTCTGGCGCTATTCTATTTGGGACACTAACTTAAGAAGCAATCAGATAGCTTCGGCCAAATCCTTAGTCATCAGTCTGTTTTAGTTGTCCCAATATTGCTTCGTCATTATTTATTGATATTCTATACGAGTACCAATAATGCGTCTTTGAAACATCATTTTATCTTTTTCAATACATATTTCTATATTTATATGTACATATTTCTGTATAAAAGTTGAGGCATCTCTAATAAATAACACAGAAACAATTTTAAATGGTATAGGGTGATAGTATATGCCTCCAATTTGCTGGTTCAGATTAGTTCAGTCAAATCTTTTTCTTGAAAAATAGTGTTTTTCTCATTTTATATTTCATTTCATCCGACACTCTGATATGATGAGAGTAAGCTCGCTGCTGAGATGATCGGTCCGAACAGGTAAACCTCGAATCGGCTTTACGGTTGCCGCAAACTAATTCCGCGCTAGCAGAGAAGGCGGAACGACGGACCTGCGTGCCTGTCACTTGCCACCGCCCGGCTTCGACCTCTGAGGACCCTCACCGCCCCCGATATAAGTCCAACTCATCCACGACAACGACAACAACGACGACGGGAGCGAAGAGGTCGTTTACTTACAATTTGACAAGATGCCATTACGAAATTCTAATTGAGATTCCTTCTCAGCCATGATTACTCTACCACTGCACTACGTAAATTTCTTAAATCGCAGACCACAGAAGAAGATTTAACTGTTTCTTTAGTGGCAACAACCATTTCGAATGCCCGCACCCACACATACATAATATGTATGTAGGTATATCTTGCATTCGGTAATCGTAGAAATATTAAAATTTTTAAAAAAATTGAGGGTCGCGTAGGTAAAAAAATTGGGAAAAATAATAGTGAAAATAAGATGTTGATTGAAAGCAATGAGCAGGATTCGCGTGACACATGCAAGAAGAAAAATAAATGCGGTATTCGAAGCGAAACCGGGCTCGCTTCGAAGCGAGAGATAAAGCAGTCATCCGAACATAAATAATACAGACATGATGAAAAACTTGCATTGTATATGTATAGTTAAAAAGGGTTGCTTATTAATCTCTAACAAAAGGGGGTCCACCCTTTGAAAAGACGGAAAAAATAAACGAAAATATTGCTTCGCATTTGATAACGGGGTCGTGGCACTCAGCTTCTTCCTGGATTTTGTTCTCTATTCCCGATAGGTCTATTGATTCGGGATGACTATGTGAATATTATATTGAATGGGGCTTGGAACCGAGTGCTCGCAATATTCAAATCGTTTTTCTTCTGATGGGATTTATTTAACGAAAATATTTGAAATTCTGTACCTAACTACATACATACATATGTACGTAACATTTCGACGACTTCCTGTTAGAGAAAAACGCATCTTAAAATTAATTATGGGAACCAACGCATAAAAATTTGCAACAATTACTCGATGAAATACAATGGGTCATAACGTGACATAATTATGTTTTATCAGAGGAAATTTATGATTTACGATCTGCGAAAATTGGTACATATATGTTATAGTATTGTTTCATTATCTAGGGGTCATTAATATGTTCTTTTAAATTTTTCATAGTCGGGTCAGGTAGAGACGTTCCAGATGAAAGTCCTCTTTTCAAGCGCCATAAAGGCATATTCTCCGTTTTGATACGGTTTTCAAACGCCTCGCTAATAACCTTTTTAAGAAAGGATCGATGGGAACGATCAAAACACGATGGAATCATAAGGGTAACGAATTTTTCTCTATTAAACGAATTTATTACGTTAGTCTTCGTTTATTTATTTCTCGATTTATCAGAAGGGTCGTCCTAGATAAAGACGCCCCCGTCAAAAGGGTGGAAATCGATACACCGTCTGAAGAGTCCGTTTCATATCCATTAAAACATTTTCTTCATTTCACTGCCTTGAAAGCTTTTCACTTCACCCTTCCTGGTTTTAATGTCGTTTCACCACTTTGACAATCGTAATAAATTTGTTTTTTGATTACACTGTGTACATACATATTACGTATTTCTTCACAAAGAACGATCTCATAAAAAATACGTTTTTTTTTACTGTTAGCCTCTGGCTAGTCGGTTTGCGTTCGCTTACTGTCTGCTACCCAAACCAGGAAATATTTATCAAACAATCCATGTGAGATATTTAAATATAATAATTTTCAGAGCTTTTACCATCACTAGAAAACGTTTTTGCGCAGAATAACATTTAAATAAATTCCAAAGAATATTGCTTTTGATACAGGTTCTTTAAGGTAAATGATACATCACCAACTTGAAATATTCAGGTACGGCAGGGCGTTCAGTTATAAATTCATATGAACGAATGAAAATTTTCGTCTTGCTCCATTTTTTTCATCGTTTGACAAAACGTGGGACTCCACCTACAAAATTTTACCCTTTTCATTGGTAAAAGAGTCTCCCTTACAACGTCCACTCGACGTGCTCTAAATATACTACTCTGAGATCTCAAATAAAGGGTATATCTATTATGTTGGACCCTAATTTTATGAGAACAGTCATATGACAGATGTTGTACCCTACTTGACGCAAATACGTTCTTAGTTGCGGCCATATTCCAAACGTACGCCCTTCTAGTCTTGATCTCTTGTACAAGCAAATTATTAAGTGGTAGTCCACTTCATTCGACGTCCCTATTCCATTTTTTTCTTTATTAACAACGACTGATTAGCGTTTATTATTTTTCATTATACTCGTCATTTTTTTATTAAGTACATAGGTACTTAATTTTTTCTTTCATTCTCCTTACGCTTCTATGGGCTCCATGACGAGTCAATGGCATAATCATGTCGTTTCTATTTTTGAAGATAGAGCTATTTTTACAAAGACGACATAATCATTCATGCCATTCGAGTAATTTTGAAATTATTTATTCCAAGCTATGCTGTAAATGTCCGTAGCGCAGAACTTTTCCAAGTGTACTGCATGCAATTATAAAGGTAAGTAATATGTGAATTGGTAATTGGTTATAAAGTGAGAGCAGCCATTGCAACCATCATGGGGACATCTGCGTGACGAAAATGACAAAAGAGAACACTTGAACAATTGAAAGCATAGAGATTCTGATTGGTCGGCGAGTTACGTGACAATAGCGACCAATAAGGGGACAGGAAATAGTCTGTAAAAATAATGCTACCTCTGGGGGCTGGAAGATTTGTTAAAAAGACAAATATTGGGTTTAGAATTTCGACAGTGGAGGGTTCAACGATTTTCGGCAATTTTTGACAATGAATGACAGTATAAAAGATGAACTATTTTTCGTTAAAATATGCCATTCGTTTCAAAAACGATATTAGGTTCCATCCCCATATTTTTCATGGAAGCGGACAAGGGTCTTTTAATCTGTATCAATAGCCCTTATGTGTAATCCGTGAACAAAGAATTATGAATTCTCTCTTCTATCTAACGGAGCGTATGACATGCTGCTAATATCGTATCGAGTTACTCAACAAATACCGTGCGTTCATTCATATTTTCCAATATTATTAAACGCTTCAAATAGTTTCAAATGCAATTTAAACAATTCCTTTGTTGTATTCATCCTATATATATACTATATGTATATATATGTGCCTATTTCTTCAAGATGCATTATTAAAACCGAATCAAGGTTAAATCAATTTCTATTAGGGAGAAAAATTGAAAAAGCATTAAAAAATCACTCGCACATTTATTATAATGGCATGCAAATTAAAATAATTTCTGTGCAATTTTATTTATAAGCTTGCCGGTGTCAAAAAATTCTCCCAATAGGTACACATACAGGTTTGCTTAAGCGTTAATGAACACTTCCCGTATTTAATTCACAATACAGGTTTCGGGGTAATAAGGGAAGGTGATTATTTTTAAGGCAATTTAATCGATCGCCATCGTTTTTCTTATTAGCAATTAAGGCAAATTACTATCAACACAAAAATAAACAGGAAAAAAGTGGATATTGTTTAATAAGTACGACACTAGTACGCTTGGCTGCTCAAGCGACCCTTAAATTTATATGGCGTTTACCCAAATTTGAAAATAATCAAGGGCTGCACGCAGTTCATTTAACGGTAGTTAAAAATGTTCGGAGACGTCAACTAAGTGTATGAAGGAAAAGGAAAAAAAAAAAAAAGAGGCGGCCGTCTCATGAAATAGGCCAGAACTATAATTGTAGGTTGTGCCTTTTGCATTGTGACCCTAAAATTAGGAAAAGGAATGTTGAAATTGCATGTGGTTTTTTTTCACTCTTTCAAAATTGAAACCGCAACTATGCGTTTTATAAAACCCTCTAAAAATTGAAAAACGATAATTATTTTTTTACGAACAACTTTTACCTAGAGTGACAGGTTCGAGATCACAATGTCGTTTGTCACAGCTCTTTTCTCAACGGGGGTGCGCGCCACTAAAAAGTCAGGTACCTTTTGTAACATGCCGACCGACAAAGGCGCCGACCCGATGCGAATTCATATTTAATTTTTTTTTAATTTGTGACGCTCGCTCAATTTTTATGGGCCCTTATGTAACTTTCATATTAACATAGCTGGGCCCATAATTTGGGTGGGTGGTCTTTTAGTTTTTCCGTTTCCTCAATGTTAGAATGAAATCGTCATGCGATCGAAAAACGGACTTTACCGTAAGTCCATGCCAAAAAACAATTGTGTTGTTTCAACGCGTAATATTTATTTTTGATAACATCTACGAAACTACAAATCGACACCTTGACAACCGGCAATTATCCGCTATAATGTTCTGTATTGTTTCACAAATACGTAGATAAACCGGCCGATATAAGGACGTTATACCGCGCGGCCAAATATTCGACACAATATTAATGTTGCCCATGCCTTTAATCTATTTTTATCTCTTATACAGGGACAGGTTTTACAAAGGATCGCCTTTTTCTAAATTATTATATTCCGCCCATCTCATAAAATATGAAAATTACAATTTTTTTTCTTGTTCCTTCTTTTATTAAGAATATTATAACCTGTGTGTGACTTAATATAACTTGAAAAATGTATGAACCTTTTGTGGGCATTTAATTTTCAAGATTGAACAACTTTTCTTGTACTGAAATTAAAGCTTTTGGTCAACTTTCCATAAACATTGCCCCGGATGTTCTCAAAAACAACAGAACTTCCGGTGTCTTCGTTTCCGAAAACTTTACCATTTATATGAAATCAAATAAATATTCACACCGAATGAAAAGTTTTAACATATAATGGTGATTCAAAATTAATTAATCCGCTCCTTTCTCTCGAATAAACTAATAAAAAAGAGGTAAACAAAGTGACAGTTGAATTTCTTTTTCAAGATGTAGGTACGTTAATGAAATGCGATGAGAGTTAGATGGCATGACAGGTGAACTTTTGTGAGAAATGTAGTAGAGATTAAGATTGTCACAGTTAGTGGGTAAATCTACATACAATGCAGTGACATGTCGTAATGGGAAAAGTTGCCGGTTCCGGACAACGATCCGCATGCCTCTTGAACACAATCTTCTATTAATCACTGTTACATCCCGTTAATTAAAGACTCTCTGCATATCTAACGCCAATCTCGATAGATTACTTAAAGTTAATTGACAAATTCATTTCTCAACTTCTTTCTCTTCAGAGAGAAGAAGGTCCTTCGTTTAGATTGTTTTTCGTCTGACAAAAAAAAAATAATAAAAGTAAAATAAATATCGACGGTTGTGGAATATTTGCAATACACGTGGTGATAAGTAAGCGAATATCGTTGCGGATTTTTTAACGGCACTAACACTGCGTTATCAAGAAATCCATATTGGAATGTACCATATGATTGTCTTGAGCTTATTTAACCCATATCTGCTTTGCCATGGAACCTCATGTCGTGACCGACGTTCATCAGATATGGTTCCACTCATCCATCAAATGTTGGGTGTGAAAACCTGATGTATGTATAAGATAACGAAAAACACTTTGTAATAACTTTTGCCCAAATCACTCGGCAAACGCGATAATGAAATCTGTTCTACCATGGGTTTGGGTATGGGTTTTCTAATACTTATTTGAATTTTTAAAAATTAGGAAAATTGATTTGCTTTCTGCATGTACTGTAGGTAGGGTATAATTAATGATATTGACTGAAAATCAATGTAAAATGAAAAAAAAATCAATTTAACATCTTGTAAGGAATTAATCAATGACAAAGAAATAATCGAGCTTCTGCTGATGATTAAACCGCAATATTAATTATTTTAATCTTAATGCAATCTCTCGAATCTCGTTCAAGAAAAATATCGCTAAAAACATGGAATGCTTAATATTATAATACGCAAACACAATTAATCAAACTACATATGTATGTATATTGGACCCAATGAAATTACCAATGGGGTTGGTTATATCAAGCTTTTTCGTCCGTGAATGAAGTATGTAATTTCGTTTGGGAAATCATAAATTGTCCAATTTAATTAAAAAAAAAAAAAAAAATGAAAAATTTCGAACCATAATATGGAATAAGTGTTTCAGTTACAGTTTATGTTTGATGTCCCGCTTCGTAGGTACTTGTTTTATTAATTCAAATTCAAAAGATTTTTCACAAAGATAGAGAGCTATTGTCATTAAGGTGGTCAAGAAGCGAATCAGATACGAAGATTAGTCAACTTGAAGACATACTAATGTCTCATTTATTTACAAATTCATGTGCATTTTAACAAGGTCTGTGTGAAAATGACGGCACAAATTGTTCTGGCGTATGTGCGATTTTTAACCGTTATTTTCAGTTCGTACATGCAACTCGAATGTTTTCCTTTTTTCGATTTTTTTTTTGTAATTCCCAGGAATTAGCGGAGCACCAATAGGTACTTATTCAAAAATCCGCCTTGATTCGGTTCCGGTATTTTTATCCATTCGCATTAGATATGGTCTAACCACGTAAAATCTTGTTAATCAGGTAAAAATAATATTTTTTCCTGCGATAATAAAGACATCAGGTCCAGGTTCAAAATACGTTCGTCGCAGTGTTCTAAATTGGGGCATTTAATTCGCCTTCAGGCTGTGTGTATATCCTGAAAATGAAAATGAAAATAAACACGGGATATTGCCAGTAATCCTCTTGCAAAATCGAAAACAGCCCATAGGTAGCGATTGCTGACATTTCATATTGAATACAGATGACTTCCGTGTCAATCATTCGTTACGATAGTACCTACCTCGAAATCACAATAACAAAACAATACAGTATTTCAGCTTAAATTAAACATGTTCGTAAATATTAGCTCGATACCGGAAATTTTAAAGCGGGTTATTTGACTTTTTCCTTTTATACATGAAATTTGCTACTGTATTTTCTTGGTAAAATATGGTTGTCAAAAAATCAACCTTACCACACCTTGAATGTTTATTATGTTTATTCAATTAGAATTTTTGGTTAAAAAATATGAAATTACTCAACTATGAATAAGTACTTATTTGGTTTTCAGAGTAGCATGAGCAGTTTTTCATTAAATTGTCAGTCAGAAAAGATATGTCAGTACATAATATGTAAAAAATCTCAATTTGCATGAAATCTGTTTGCCGATTTGTGTGCAACGCAGTTTAATTTTTTTTGAAATTTTGTTTCTCGTTTCTTGGTCGCATTTACCTGCTCGTAATTTTCTCATCATAGATCGCAACACAACCCGCATGACCTCACATGGGGACCGCCGACTGGCAAGGAGTGAACAAAATTGAGTTACGTTGCCAATTGCTCGATCGTGAAAGAATCGTATTCGAAACCGCTTAGGATTATATTTAAGAATCGTCCCAATAGAAATACATGTATCGTAGGTGTTAAAAAAACCACGGTTCGTTTTTTTTTTTTTTTGTTAATGATGGTCTTTAAAATATTGGGCTGTCCTGTAGCGCCGTTGACGGCTGCATGAGTCGCAATATTTCGAGATGGACACATCGATTCTAAATCTATATATTGCATCTGCCGGTAACATCTGCTTTCACGAATCAAATTGGCCCTTAAGTACCCGACAATAGGGCCCACATTCACGCCCGCTTTCCTATCGCGCAGACATCTGTATCGACGAATATAATTAATAATAAATGTACTTTTTAATATTTCTGAATCTTAATTTGTTGCTTTCGAATAGGCGCACCGTTTAAATCAGGGGGTGGGGAGCGCATAGAATATTTAACGACTTTGTTGACACTTCAAGCCTCATTTACGTCAATTTATTTGAATATGTAAAGCAGAATTTCTCATTTTACTCTGCATGCCACGCTATTAATTCATGGAATGGTTATTTAATACTGAACCTTTTTTTTGGCAAAAACGATGCGTTCAATATCGATTGGTATCCATTGAAATTAAGAACAGCCCCACGAGTTGGTAATGATTCAGATGGAAAGGGCAGAGATTTCATAAAATTTAGGGTTGTCCAGCCGCTAGCTCCGTCCTTTCCCAATTAAATTTTTACGAACTCGTTAATATTTAAAATGTGTGTTAGCGATACATTTTAAATATTAAATTGGGTATTGTTGTCGTTGTCCATTGATATGTGAGAGAGTTTTTATTTGAAAAAAAGGTCATTTTTATATGCGTACATGTAAAGAGAAAGAGAGAGAGAGAGGGTGATGATAGAGATATTTATAGTTGACAGATTCGAATTTCTTATTTTAATTCATTGCCGAGTTGGATGTACTTATACATATAGTATATGCACATACATATGTACATGCATACATATGTACTTATTTAAATTCTTCACATGAGAAGTTTGCAGATAATATCCACAAAATGAGCCGAGTCACGGCTAAACGAATTTCATGTAAACCGAGAAGGTACGGTAAAAACAGGAAATATTAGTGACAAAATGTTATTTTTGTAGCACACTCTTCGCTGTCATAACAGCTTTTCGCATGACAAGAGGTAAATTACACTGACTCGTCGAGACAAGAAAGCCAGGCTCTAGCACGTCACTTTTCCGATTTAATTATTATTTTTCGTAAAAATTAATTAAAAATTATTATTGTAACGCGGAATATCTAATATCCAAATAAAATTAAGTAAAATAAATCGGGGCTTATTTACTACTTAGATATATAAATAAATAAATTAAATAATATACAGGGTGTCTCTAAATGGTCTGTACAAAATTCTACCATAGATTCCTGAAGCGAAAATATGACGATTTAAGCCAACTTACCTTAGTCCAAAAGTCGATACTAACAGAGCTACAGGGTGTCAAAGTTGAAAAAATAATTCACATTTTCTTTATTATCTTTCGATCGCCTCGACCGAATTTTATGAAATTTGGTGTAGAGGGGTTTCATGGGACAAGAAATTCGAATTTGTCGACGAATTCGGTACATTTTCTAGAGGGCGCCACCAGCGATGGTTTGGATCCATTTAAATCGCTACAACTTTTTTGTGCTACACTGTATGTCATTTTGGACCAGAAAAATGGATTGCCCTACTCTTTTTGCTTAAAAACAATATACCTTATTGAAGTCGCTAGAAGCAATGGTTTCCGAGAAAACCCCATCTAAAGCCGATGATGCATGTAAATTATTACATGCAAATCGACAGTCATTTTTAAATTAAAAAATTTTTTTTTTTATTATTGACTATTTTGATTCTAAACTAACAGTTTTTATTCTTTGAAGTGTTATTTCTTTATTTTTGCGAATAAAAAATTAGACAAATGAGAAAATTGATTCTAGTCTTCCGAAAATTTGCATGCATTATCAGCTTTAGATGGGATTTTCTCGGAAACTATTGCTTCTAGCGACTTCAGTAAGGTATACCTTTTTTAAGCAAAAAGGGTAGGGCAATTCATTTTTCTAGTCCAAAATGACATACAGTGTAGCACAAAAAAGTTGTAGCGATTTAAATGGATCCAAACCATCGCTGGTGGCGCCCTCTAGAACATGT